>JAJLRJ010000006.1:43620335-43877835 GCA_024195265.1 Dendrophyllia cribrosa
TTCAGTCGCCAATTTTTTTTGTCACTCGCCATGGCGACCAAAATGGTCAGCTTGAAGCGCTGCAATGAGTAAATCCAAGTAAAACATGCACATGGAAAATTTATATTTAATATTTCTTTATTTAATAATATTTTATAATAATAATATTTATTTAATAATATTTAATAATAGTTAATATTATTAATATTATTATAATCTAATTTAATATTATTGTTGTCATTATTATTATTATTAGCTCAGGGCACTCATTTATAACAGCTTTTGCTAAAGGGTTTACCCTGGTAAAATATATTATTATTATTATTATTATTATTATTATTATTAATTATTGTTAACTCTTATTACATGTAATTATACAGACATTATATGAACCATGTAAATTATCCGTTTAAATATTTCCAGGGGTATGTGACCATGCATATTAAGGTGGCTGAACAGTTTGCGCCACGCTCTCCAGTTTTAATTGCTGATGCATCAGGTATTGCGCGCAAAAGGGTTGGAAAAAAATAAAAACTTGTGCCAGAAGTGATAATTTAGTTTTGTGTATATTAGACCTGCCAAGTCTCATGCCTTAGGTGTGAGTCTTACGCCTGCAAGTCCAAAACTCCGATCTCACGCCCACATGTACTCACGCCTATGGACCAATTTCTCACACCTGACTTACAGATTTGAGCTATCAGCCTTAACTGATCGCATGATCCAATTTAAAATATATTTAGTCCGTTCATGACAATATGGCACTTTTTTGTAGGTTTTTATATATCTTTCTAAACATTTCAATTACAGAGGTCTGAGGTCCACGGAAACTTCAGAATTCTTCAGAACATCTTCACGAAAAAATTCTCACACCTATCACTCTGTTTGCAGGTATAGTACATGTATATGGATATATGGATTTTAAAGTTTAATTTCTTTCTCTTAAAATCACACATCAATGTTAACTGCTTTAATGTTACAGAACAAAGTATGTCACACAAGCCTTGTCCAAAATAGTGTGCTGCTTGTCAGCATTAGCGCAATATCCATAATTCAAATTATATAAAGTAAAATTAAAAGTTTATTGTTATGTCAAATAATATACAATGTATGGAGGAGCTAATTGAGATTCAATGTCTTTTTGGGAGATTTGGTCCATATCAGAGACACTCACGGATAACTTCACCCCGCCCCTAACCTTACAACTTTAAGTATTGTTCCACATAAGAACGATAGCAAACTTCATTGTTCTGCGGCATTGGCTCTTTCCCACATAGAATATCTTTGATTTCAAGAATAGAGGAGGACCCGATGGTTAATAATTATATTTCATTATAAAAATAAAGAAAATCCATTTGCGTCAAATAAATTTTAGGAAATGTTCGTGCTTAACCAATCAGAATAGCAGAAGACAATAGCTAATAATTTTGCTTCTTTGATGAAGTTCCCCAAATACAATTTCTTTTAAAAATTGTATGTTGTGCGATTGGGTCTCAAATTACTTGAAACCTTAAAAAAATTAGATAAAATGCACCTTGAACCTTAACTTTTTAGCGGTTTTTGAGCCTAGGCCAATGAGATCACTAGTTTTAACAATGAAAATTCTTGACATTCCATAGTGTTTGACATTCCATTGCTGTTGGCGCTATCCTTCTTATGCGGATCATTACTTAATAGTGTACACCTACAGAACCCAGGAGTGCCAGGGGGGGAGGGGAAGGGGTCAGGGTTAGGGTGAGGGTAACGACATCAATGATTACCTGTAATTACAGAAGGCCCCAAAATTTTTGCCTTCAATTAGTCAGTTGATTAATCATTGATTACTCATCAATTACTCATTGATGCCATTGATTATCGATTAGTTATGTCTGGCTTTTAGGGTGCTTTTTGAACCCCTCATTTTTATATGACAGTCTTCCCCCCCCCCCCCCCAAGTGGCTATTGTACACGGCCCTGCCCTATACATTGTATAATTAATGAACTTCAGAATAGAATAACTGAAATAAAGTAAATACCTTGTTGTCTTGGAATGCTTCTGCACAAGATTAATAACTTGGTCAGTGTTTCCAACCTCACCATCTGTTAGCAGGAACAACTGTCTCGGGTGACCTTTCACGGGATTCTGGGAAAACACCCACTGCAAAGGTTGCAGAATTTCTGTACCACCAAGATCTGCTTTCATGGATTCTGCGAGATCAGTCGCTTTCTTCAAGTTTGAATCGTTGTACAGTTCACTCTTGCTGAACAGGGTCTTATAGCTGCTTCCAAACCCCACGACATTAAAATAACAACCGTCTGGCAAGCTCTTTAGAAACAAGAGCAGTGTTTCTTTGGCACTGTTGTTTCGACTACCACTCATGCTTCCACTCCGATCAACCACAAATATGAATTCGCCTTTTTCCTCCGACTCGGAGCTTTTAAATTCAGGAAAGAAATTCAGCATGACAACAGGACTTGACATGAAGCCTTCTTCATCTTCCTTGCCCTCTATTTTGATCCCGTTCTCTACGATCGCTTGAGGTTTGAAAGGTTCCCGCGTTAAAACATGAACCACCACGTCTTGGTCGAACTTGTGTGATTCTGCCAGGGACACTTTGGCTTGATTTTTGTCATTGTCGTCAATTTTGACACTCAGCGCGTTGGACGGCGAAGTAATTTCACTTATGGCCGAGATGGCTTTCACTTTCATCTCAAAATCGAAGGAGTACGGCGCATCTACGGTGGCTGCTCGAGGAACTTGGGTGCTGAGGCTTGCAGCGCTGTCCGCAGGGGAATATCTGGGGTTCAAAACCGTTGGCAGTACAAACACGACTCGACCTTCAGCTTCAACAGAAAGTTCTGCGACAAAGCGTAGTTCCACAAGAGCCTCCTTCTTCGGCGGTAAATTTCCGACGCTTACTTGAAAAATATCCGAACTTTCATCGCTCTCTTCAAGCAGAAACGCGCTCTGGCCGCTGCTAATGGCGTCGTCGTACGTGTCTCGAGCTTCTTGTTTCTCTTGCACTTCTGCAATGATTGTTCGACCGTCGATTGTAGCTTGAAATCCGCACACAGCAGCTTCTTCATCCAATGGAAAGATGTAAATGGCTTCGATAGGATTCTCTTCCTTGTTCGTGTACTTCATGGAGGCCACCGCATGAGCAGTGAAACCTTGAACATCAACATGAATGTTGATGCTTTCCAAAGGGATTCGCGAACCGTTTTCTTTTTGCACAAGACCAAATCTTCCAGCCATGCTAAAACTTCCTCGTGGGTTTAATTTCTCATCTAGGAGCGACTACCTGCAATGGAGCTTTCGAAAACAACTTCATTGAAAGCCTTGCTTTTATATATGCAGCTGCATGAATCCGGCTTTATTTTTGGCTGCACACGTCATTTTTGTCACGCTTTCAGTTCCTGCGTATTTTATAGCTGACACGTCACTGACTCGCTGGAGCTCAACGATTTTAATTCAAGCGGACTTTGAAAACTTGCTGACAAAACACATAATCGGTTATTTTTATTTTATACGTATCCCCTGCTATTTATTGCAAAATTTCACTGTTTCAGCGTTTCATCGTAGCGTGACTAATTCACCTCGGTATGTTTTTTAGGAATGTTTGAACGATTTGAAACGCGCTGCGATACTGGCCTCTTTCTCGTGCCTGTCACGTAGAAAAGATCAATCTCACTCCTTTTGATCTCCCTCTAGCGCTCCAGGGGCCACCCAGTCCTAGCTTAGCCTTCAGAAGGCCCCCAGATGGCAGATACCACGCAGCTCTTTACAACCTCTATAAATTTCATTGGACCTGTATATCACGCAGCTCGATTGTTTTCAGGGCCAGGGTCCATTGTTGTGTTGTTTGTTCTTTTGTTTTCTTAGCAAATCAGAGAAGACCTTGTAAGAGCTGCGTGCTGCCCTTCGGAAGGGCAAAACGAAAGACCGCGAATGTGAATAGGAAACTGGGGAGAGAGGAAGGGGGAGGGGGGATGGGCCTTTATCACGCCCCGCCATTTTGTATAAAAACAAAAGCCTCGCAGTGAAAAAGTTGAGAACGAGGTTAAGCAGGGGAAAACAAAGCATTTTATTCTCCTGGGAATCAACATGGCCGCCGCGTGATAAAGGCCCATTTAGGGGGAAAGGCCTTCCTTTTCTACCCCCTCCTCAGTTACCCTCGGCTCGCTTCGCTCCCGGCCTTTCTTTTCGCCCGAAATCCCGAACCAGAAGGTCTGTTCACAGGCTACCTATGTCCAATACCGTCGCACTGTTAGAAGGCCTCTTCACAGGCTACCCACTGTTACAGGTCGTCAGTTGCAGTTGGCAATCCGTACGGATTGGACTATTCTCGTTATCATGAATAGGAGAATTTCTCGTTGTCATCAAACTGCAAAGTTAATAACTTGCTCCAAAAAAAAGCTGAAGCTGCAGACGCTAAAGTAATAACGTATCTGTTCAAATTAATGTATGTAAGCCAAGCCCCTTCGCGTTCTTCAGCGTTGTTGAACTGCAGTGAAACTTAGAAGACTGTCTTGACTTTATCGTAAAGACTTTTGTTCTTGGGACAAACTGTGATTATCAAAACTGACTTATTTTGTTCGGTTTGGTTGTACGAACTATAACCAGTTTCTACATGATAATTTGATCATTTTTCTACTTTCAATAAAAGGAATGAACAGAAACGCACTGTTCAAGTTAACGATAACTTGCAACATGTATCGTAAAGACTTTTGTTCTTGGGCCATCGTAGCTTGATAAGAAATAGAACACAAACCGCGGTGATAAACATATCGAACTTGTTCATTTTTGATAAAACTTGACGTTTCGTATGCTACTACATACATTTTCAAAAGTGACCGTTACAGTGTTGAAAACTATTTTGATATCTTAGCGTCGGGCAAAACTGATTTCCACTGTAAAATCAAAGAAACATTGTTTATACAAGAACTGAAGCCAGCTTTTAATGCAAACGTCAGTAGCGAGAAGCTGATGCTTTATTAATTAGCTGTTTCTTTTTATAGATCAACTGTTAAATTTTGTACTTAATCTCGGTCCCAGTCCCTTTTCAATACTATATAAGTATATGCAATTGCAAGGACCAACGTAACAAAACAGAAGCACCGGATCCAAATTGAGGATCTAATCAGCTATAAATAATACTAATAAACGAAAAAAAGCAAGGCTGATTTGACAGTGAAGGAATATAATGTAATTTATCCAATATTTCAATAGGCACGGCCTACTCAAATTTAAATTGTAACGTCCTAGTTTACCCATAGTCATTATTTGTAATACCCTGAAGAAGAAAGGCCGTGCCTTTTGAAATATTGGAAAAATTACATTATATCCCTTCACTGTCGAATCAGCCTTGCTTTTTTTCGTTTATATAAGTATAGTTTTCAACACTGTAACGGTCACTTTTGAAAATGTATGTAGTAGCATACGAAACGTCAAGTTTTAGCAAAAATGAATAAGTTCAATATGTTTATCACCGCGGTTTGTGTTCTATAACTTGCAACATATTTAGCATCAATTATGACTAATAATAATAATAATAATAATAATAATAATAACAATCTTTATATATCGCTAAATCCACCAATTGCCCGTGGCGCTTTACAATAAGAATATAAAAAATAGATAAAAATTAAAAAGACATTAATTAATAAAAATTGATTTAAAAAATTACATTAATCAGAAATTAAAAGAAACGCTAAAAAGCTAGTTTAAGGTACGTTTTTAAATGTCTTTTAAATGTTCAAGGTTTGACTGAACGCGAGGAAAATTGAAGTGTCCAAATATTGGCTGCAACTGGTATGTGACAATTAGTCTTTCAGTAAGAGCTTTGAGTTCTGCGTGTAACCGTATGAGTCAATACAAGCAATAAAACAAGATGTCCCTGAGCGTCGGCGTTCTGATCCACTTGATGTAAAAGACCGCTCGATTAGTGGTAGGGCACCTCTCACTCAGCCACGGAGTTAATTTCCCGAAAAGTCCCTGTTTAATACGGCGGATGAGTACGTATAAGGACCTTTGCAATGGTCTGTAATTGCTGGCATTTTTCTCGGGAATGGATAGTTGCTAGGGTCGGATAATTACAGCCCTTTCAGTCTTAGAATCGATATGATAATTAGATTTTTTGCCATTGGATGCTTTTTTGTTCCTTTGTTAAAGAACTAAATAATTACTTATAACTGAAAGAATATACAAGTCAACGATTGGAAGTAAATTTTATTTCTTCTAGACTTTTCTCACATTTTTAGGGCCGTTTCTTGAAGGAGTAGTGAATTAACACGGTAAGTTTCCACACTGAGTAGTATTTGGCCTATGATTAAGTTAAACAATCATTTTTACAATTGTGGACAGTTAGATCTTTGCTGGCGCGGCGCGAATGTGCTGTCCGGTCGTGTTTATGTTGTATACAACGAGGCGAAATTATAAAAAGAGAATATCGTGAGGTCAACGTTTTTTGCGGGATTAGGGATCAAAATTCCCAACATTTTTGGGACCAAGGATTAAAATTAAAGGTAAAAAAAGACACTGAGAATACACCCGTGTCGACGTCACTGCATGCTCTCTTTACCCGATCATGCAATTAGCAGCTGACTTTTAGGGACTCTTGATACGTAGCCTGATTTAAATCTAGCGTCTTTTCTTTTCTCAAGTCTACAAACGCAAAGAGAGTTCGTAAAGGCCGGTTAGTTCTTTTTCTCGAACACACTCTTCCCGGATTCGAATCGAAGACAGATCAAATTTACATTCGGGTTAATGCCACGAGACCAGGAGCCGATTCAGGAAAAATAGGCCGAAAAAAGATCAAAGATGATATCAAAGTTGCATGAAACAACCTTCCAGAAGAAATTATAAACTCTAGATCCGTATATCAAAAAATACCTCTACACTCAATCAGCTTAATTGATTAGTTAAACTTCATATGAACATTGTACACTTTTGATTATTTACAGCAATATGCATTCTTTTATTTGCAATGTAGCATCCGACTTTGTAACAGGGGCTCTCCCCGTAAAGCCAGAAGGGTTTCTTGAGAGCTCCCGCTCTTTTTAAGACACTATAATATAGCATCTTTGTAAATCAAATATTATTGGGACAAATAATCGACGCGCGTGACAGCCGCGTGGGCTTAGAAAATTATTGTTACTCACCAGGTGACCTAGGCGAGTTGATAAACCTATCAGGAGGAAGACCCAGGTAGACCCAGGTAGACCCAGGTAGACCCAGGTAGACCCAGGAAGACCCAGGTAGACCCAGGTAGACCCAGGAAGACCCAGGTAGACCCAGGTAGACCCAGGTAGACCCAGGAAGACCCAGGAAGACCCAGGTAGACCCAGGAAGACCCAGGTAGACCCAGGTAGACCCCGAAATTCTAAAAAAAAGAAAGGCTAAATTTATGTATGTCCCAAATTATGGATGAAAACCAAACGTGTAAAGGAATGAGAAGTCTATAAGAAAAGATGTGAAAGCTCAGTTTACGACAACGGGCAACTCACCCGAGTAGGTAACTTTGAGATCAGCTAAAGCGATCATTCAGCTAGAATTTAACATTTAATTCTAGCCATGAGGAGGAAGTGATATTTCTCTTCAATTCTGTGAGAAAAACATTTTTAATCATAAAAGCCACCGCTGAAATCCTTGAAAAAGATCAATTTTTTAACTCCACACGCTCAAATACCTTCTTGTTTGCCGCGAGGACTATTGTTTAGACTCGCTATTGGTCAAATCTCGCGACGCACACCACCCGGGATTTATGAGAGCCACCAGGCGGTACTTACGCTTTTTCCTTCCTGTCGTGGATTAGTTCGGTAACCGATCTCACAAAAACCGTTTTCGTTCAATTACCGACGTTTGATTAGATCACCCCGGGATTGATAGCAAATACAAACACTAATTTTTACTGAAATCAATTTAGTCGTCGTATCCTACTGCAAAATCAATCAAACTGATTAACTTACCAGAAAATTTATGTAAATGACAACAGCCACGCACAATTCAAGGATAGCCGCGCATAATTTGTTTTTTTGCTAGTTGATCGTATCGATGTCGAATGACTGAACCTCTCTCCTCCACAGAGGCTCCTCATATAACTTCTTATAGGGATTTTCGGTGTGGAGAAAATCCGCTGGGCACGATGAGTGCGGGCGCAAAAGACGAGATATCCGCCACTGAGCGGGGTCGTAGCTGTCCAAACGATGTCTGTGATTGGCGAACGATGCAATTGATATAATTATCACTTGAACAATACCCCCATCCCTAATCCCTATCCCAGCGGGACAAATCTGTTGTTTTCTTAGCGAATCACAGACATCGTTTTGGACAAGTGCAGGAATACCCCCGCCGCTCTCTCCGTCTTTTTTTTGCGCCCGCAATCACTTCGCTCAGCGGATTCTCCCTTCTCCTCACACTCTTGGTAGCATTTGTCTACCGGCCAAATACCAGTAGTTTAATCTTACCCGGGTTCAGCAATAAATAGTTGTTTAAGCACCAGTCAGGCGTACGTTTATTAAATCCTCGTTCATATCAGTTATAGCATTTAATTTGTCTTTAAGCTTAAAAGAGACGAATAATTTTATGTCGTCAACGTAGCACTGTGCGCTGCTTTTCTGTGGAATAGTCGGGAGGTCATTTACATAAATGTTAAAAATAAGCGGACTTAAGATGCTCCCTTGCGGCACACCGCTGATAACGGGCAGAAGCTCAGACACAGTGGACTTTATTCGAACATATTGCTGCCTATCGCTAAGATAGCTGCGAAACCATTGTAAACAGGAGTAAGAGGCGCCGACATCTTGCAACTTAGATATTAATATGTCGTGGCTGATGCTGTTAACGGCTTTACTCATGTCTAATAGTACCATAAGTTTAATTTCTTTTGATCAATGGCGCTGAGTATCGCGTCAGTGGTGTAAAGTACAAAAGTTTCGGTCGAATACCATTTTTTATTTCCACTTTGGTCCATTGTTAGCCTTTCCCTTGAGAGAAGATACGACGTGAATTGATTATAAGCATAGCAACCCTTTCACAGATCTTTAAAAGAACAGGTAACAACGAGATAGGTCTGTTATTGTTTGCTTTTTCGTGATCACCTTCTTTGGGGATTGGAGCAACTTCAGCAATTTTCCAAACAGAAGGGAAGGTTGAAGTAACAAAAGAGGCGTTAACAATAGATGTGATTGAAGGTAGAATAGGAGCGAGGCAGTCTTTGATAACACGAATGGGCATGGCGTGAAAAGAAGATGCACGCGATTGAAGTATAAAACTCCGCCTGCGAGCTAGTGGAAATGTCGCAAATAGCCGCACAGCGTGAGCTTTTAACACTTAACCCTTAACTATCTAAAAGGAATAGAGCACACAGTCTAAAAGAAATTCTAGAATAAAAGGAAAAGCAGGGTTTGGGTTGAAAGTCTAGAGAAATAGCAGAAAAAAGGGAAGAGACACGCGAGCTGCGACACAAAGAGAAAGAGCAAATGCAGAAGGTGGTGGATGAAAAAAGAAGGTTGCTGGAAGAAAGAGAGAAAATCAGAAGCGCTGTGGAAGTCGCTCTCTCTACACCAAAAACAAAAAAATTTCGTGATGTTTCTGGCAGGTCTTGGATAATTCTGGGTCACAGAGAAGCGACGTTTGGCCCAAGAATTGTTCTGGAAAACGATCGAAGAATGTGAAATTGAGGTTATATACAGCACAAAGCAGCTGACAAAACCGCAAGAAAAGACCCAAGAGCTCTTCTTCTCAGAAGAAGACAAGTATTCTCGAAAAATGTTCCATGTGGCAAACAAGGAGCAAAAAATTGAAATCCAGGTGAAACAAACCACACAATTTTCACCACGGATGGGAAACAAATTCTCTGCCCTTCAAGCAGAACATCCATTTTTTTTCTTGCAAGTTTTCTATCAAAGATACAAGGCTTCGTAAGGAGGATAGAGGCTCTGCGGCAGGGTTCTCTGTATCCGCGATAGACTCGTCCACAACGTTTTCTTTGGCAGATTCCTTCCAAATTTTGTATAGCCGTGTGGTACCAATCCAAAATCTTTTTTCTGATAGAAACAGCAGACTCCTTGCCACGCAAGGCAACGATTTCTTGGATTCCTTTTTGGCGAAAGCTCTTTTGCTTTGGGCATTTTCCTATATTATATCTGTCAAAAAACCCAAACCAAACGACTCCACTGCTCGGTTTGGGATGCACCTGCTGTCTTTGTAGGATCTTGAACAGATTCTTTGCTATGTTCTTTGTCCCAGGCTCCTTCCACTTTTAGTGTCTTTTTGCTTGGTTTGACAACTACGCCATGCATCCGCCCTGTTTTTGTATGTCCGCTCCATGCCATCCAGAGTGTTTCTTGGGAACGGTCTGCGAGAACAAAGCATCGATCGAGATGTTTGGCCAGGTTTTCCCACTGCTTTGCTGGAGGTTGGACCACAAACAGCCGTTTTCCGCTTTTTCTACCTGCACCTCCGCCAACGCGCCTGGACCTTGCAGTGGAGCTTGCTCTGTGAGTGATCCAGGCCTCTGGGCAAAGTTTATAAATAAATAAAATAAATAAATAAATAAATAAACTAGCTCCTCGCCTGTTTGGGCAGACAAAGCCTCGCAGCCGTAGTAGGACACTTCTATCCTTGTGCAGTCCCTATTTTGCACGTCTGGGTGCACGCATGTCTTTCGCAGATGTTTGTTTGGACAATTTACATAGTCTGCCAAATGCCCTCCAAAGGTCTCGTTGACCTCTCCTGCCTCGATCTGTGAGACAACTTTGTTGATTTTTGTTCTTGCCATGTGCCCATCTACTTGGTGCATCCAGGTGCAAACATGATTGCCTACGCTGCTTGTGTTGTCCAGAATATTGCTTTTTTCCGAGTGTCTTCCACTCCTCTGCATCTCAAAATCGTTTGCCAGCAGGTGCTCTACTAGAGCTTTTCTGTCCAGCACTCCAGAGAAGTGCTTGGGCAAGTCAATTTGGTATATGCCATCTCCGCGGCTCTCCAGAAGACTGGCTAGTGTTGGCAGACGCTTCTGCAGCAGGGTGATTCCTACCTCTGACACGTCTATTTTTGCTATGAAATGCGCGCACACCTTCTTCTCCGGGAATAGCTTTTCCCACTGCTTTCTTTCCCGCTGCTCTTTTTCTCTTTCTATTCTCGCGATTGTTCCCAGGATTTTAGATCCTCTTGCACTTGCAAGCACCGTGTGGGAGATTTTTGTGTTTTTTTGTGGACCTCCCAGAACTTCCTCCCGCCGCCATTGAAATTCTGGTTACCATCTGCTTTGCTGTGGGCTCACAAGATCATTTTTCGCCGCGAGTATGGACTATCTCCGTTTGATCCAGAACCCCATGTACGTAGATGTCATCTACAAACAGCGGTAGATCCTCCAATGGTTGGAGGTTTGTTCGTCCATGGTGACCGTCCAAGTAATCCATCTCTGCAATGTCCGCTACAAGGTTGCTTTCCCAGCAGTTTTCTTGTAGAAGGAGCTTTGCCAAACCCACTTTTGCTCGTAGACCCATGTTTGATAGAGTAGCCCAAATTTGCTCACGATCCATTGTTTATATATACAGGAATTTTTTAATTTGACACCGTGCCCAACATGGACAACGTATGAAACCGTGAGCAATGCGAGAGCAAGCAGCTTTCTTTTGCAAATATGTTTGGGACAAAAAAAGAAATCTCAAAAAAGTAACCGAAATCTTAGGTAGCCCTGACGTTTTTTACGCCTTGATAAGGTTGTGTAGAAGATGCACGCCGATCTTCTGAGGCACTCATGGTGTATATACTAGGCATAAAAAATCTTCAATTGGTAATAACCACGATCAGCGCGGTTGATGATCACGCATCACCTTTTAGTGTGTAGTATTGGGTGAGGGTGCATCCTGGCTCAGTTCCTTCGTGGGTCTTGGAGGGAGGAATGGCAAGTGTTCCAGGCAGGCTCTGTGGTGTAATTTCGTGGGGCGATCCAGGATCACCCTCACCCAATACTTACTAAGAATATATATCTAAGCATACATGTGGCGAGTAAAGCGACGAACTTTATGTCCTTAATGTATTATTTTTCTAACAGTAAGACCAAGTTTTCTTTAGTTTGCAGACATACCACCATTTTATTGGCAAAAGTGCTTTCGTTGACGGATCCAGGCCCCTCCCCCCTGTTTTCTCGCCAAAAAGAATGAGGCCCGATTGGCCGAAAATGTTTTTCGGTCTCTAACATTTTTAATCCTGCCCGCGCTCCCCCCCCCCCCCCCCCCCCCCCCCCCCCCCCGCCTATTTACTCCAGGCGCCTCGGTTGGGTTTCTTTTCGGCAAATCGGACTATTTTGGAGAATTTTATTTTCACTTGATTGCTATGACAAAAACGGACCCTCTTTTTATTTCATGCTCTATAACTCTATACCTAGATGAGTTAGATTTTAATGTCTTAGCGCTTACATGTACTTCCACTCGCCGCCATTTTTGAAAGGCAGTTCACTTCAACTGAGATCTACCGCTGAAACTTTTTGCGCCAGCAAACTTTGAAGTTGCGGGAGGAAAACCCATGGCAACCGACCACCGTGTAAACTTTGATTGAAGGATGTAAACTTTTTGTAAATCAGTTAGTTGCCACTCCCCTTAAGGTTTTTCTCCCATATTTTAAAGACCATTTAAAATTAGCACATGTCGTTTTCCGTAGCTGTTCATTTATCCTTGAGACACACTTTTGTAAAGTTTGGCAACAACCGGTTGCTGTAGAAACGAGATATGACGTCATAAGTAACATGTGGTCAAGCCATTTTTTAAAATGACGGCCATTTTGGATGACGTCACGGACCCTTAGCAGCGCCACAACCCATAATATTTACCTTATCTTGTAGAGCACATCGTGAGCTATCTATTAGATGTAAAATATTTCTGAAATATTGCATCGCAAAAACCCAAGGAGGTTTGCAATACCCTCCCCCCCCCCCCCCCGTACGTGTACCTCCGTGGGTTAAGTGCCCGAGCGGAATTTCAGCAGAATATTTATTAAGTGATTTTTACGAGCATTGCCGGCGGGCAGAATATGTCATTTTACTAGGTAATACTAATATTACTTTGATATTCACATGTCCTGATTATTTCTCATTTTCCACAGGCGATGAAATACTGCAAAAGTCGGCTCCAGTTAATTCTTTGTACCTTTATGGTCACGGTCTCCCTGCTAGTTTTCGTGATTATCTTGAACAAAACAAACATTTATTTTATAAGGCGACCGGAGCCTAACAACGTTAACAGCGTGGGCAAAGTAAATATTAACAAGAGCATGCGCAAAGCAAGATTAAATGTGATCATCTTAACGCATATGAGTTCTGGGTCGACAATAGTCGGGAACACATTTAACTTTCACCCAGACGTGTTCTATGTTTACGAGCCATTACATTCTCTAAGGAGAAAAGTTTACACTGATCCTGGAATGAAGGATATAGTTGTTTTAGACAAGAAAGCAGAGGACGCTTATAGGATTGACTTTTCCAAATACTTACGTGATGTATTCGCGTGTACCTTTCAAGAAAATAAAACGATCGACTACTTATTTCCTCGTTGGTTAAGACGGAAAAGGAATTACCTCGCATGGCAAAGCCAAGAAACACTATTCACTAAGAACTCACTGAGGAACGTTTGCAACTCACGAAGAATCACAGTGTTCAAGATCATGCAAAACCGACTTCCTGGAAAACCCGGAATACGTGAACTCCAAAAGGTGTGTAGCTCTGGGCCAAAACAGTTTCAATGCTTGATAATTCACCTTATCAGAGATCCTCGAGCTGTGCTATCGTCTTTAATTAGGCGAGGGTTTTTTCTCAAAGGCCGGCCAAGTAGTCTGGTCACGCTAAAAAACCCAAGTCCCGAAGGCAAGCGTATAATTATGCAAGGTGCCCACATTATATGCTCGACAGTCGAGGATAATTTGAACTACGTCAAGCCAGAATGGTCAAACTGGTTCAAAAGCCGGTACATCGTCATTCGTTACGAAGATACTCCTGGCGATTTACTAAGAGCAGTTCTTCGTATGTATAATTTTACCGGCCTCCCTATGAATACCACTATAAGCAAGTGGATTACTCAAGGAGGTTCAATGCCAGGCGTCATAAACCACAAGTCTCAATTCATCATATCTAAAGAAGACGTGGACAGAATTGAACACTGGAGATTTCAACTGAGCATTTCACTGGTATCTGAGTTTGAGCAGACGTGTTACCCATTGATGTATATGATGGGATACATTTCTGTAAATGGCTCTGACCATCTTTTACATAACACCACCAAGAAGCTGTGGACTGAGAAGATTCCATTTCCTTTTCCCCAGTAGGACTGGTTATGTCGATGTTTAACACCTTTTTAAAAAGTCAATTTAATTTATAAGAGGTATTGAACGGCATTGTTGTTTTGCAATTGATTTTAAGTAGGTTAGACGTCAACGAAAACGAATATCATTTTAAAAACCCCGATGCACTATGGATATCAGTTTGATATCAGTGCACCACATGGAAGCGTTGGCGGATATAAAGTCAGCGCATTAAGTTTGGTTTCCACGTATGACGCAAGCATAACGATATTTACAGATGAGATAAGCATAAGCATAACGGCATAAATTTTAGCGCGCGATTGCCGCCAAATTTGAATCTAAGGGCTGTTTCCACAAGCGACGTATCGGAGTCGTAATCGGAATCGGGAGCTCGACGGAATCGTAGTCAGAATCAGAATCGGGAGCTCGACGGAATCGGAGTCGGAATCGGAGTCGGAATCGGAAGGATCACAAGGTTTCCTTTTTCTTCATTTCCGCTTCTGCTTCCGTCGTTTCGATTTCCACTAGTTCGTAACATTCTTGCTAATCCGATTCCATTTTCGTCGCTGGTGGGAACCAGCCTTAACATGGCGGACGATAGGGTAGTAACGAGGCATATGGGATCAGGGATCAAAGGCCTGTAAAGGGGTGGAATCATGGATCACAGCCCCGGGATCTGGGATCACGAACCGTGGGATCGAGAGCAGCAGTGTTTTGAGGGAATCAGGGATCAGGCTGTCCTAGATAATAATAATACTGAAAAAAAGTCAAGAAATACTGGTAATGCGCTTTTACTGGCTGGGACTTTTTTTTAACCTTTAGCATCACAAAGAAGTGCAAAAATTTGTAAATTTCACAACACACTGTTAAAAAATGCTCGAGCTACCAATTTTGTAAAATCTGCAAGCTGGCTCTGGAGTTGTGAGTAAATCACAAAGAAGTGTAAAATCCGCAAGTGATTGACTGAGTGATTGATTGAATGATTGGGTGATTGATTGAGTGAGTGAGTGATTGCTTGAGTGAGTGATCGACTGAGTGATTGATTGATTGCGTGATTGATTGATTGTTTGAGTGATTGCTGGCTCTGGAGTTGTGAGTAAATTAGAATCACAAAGAAGTGTAAAATCCGCAAGTGATTGATTGATTGAATGATTGAGTGATTGATTGATTGAGAGATTGATTGATTGATTGAGTGGTTGAATGACTGATTGATTGATTGATTGATTGAGTGATCGACTGAGTGATTGATTGATTGAGTGACTAATTGATTGAGTGATTGAATGAGTAATTGATTGAGTGATCGACTGAGTGATCGAGTAATTGAGTGATTGATTGAGTGATTGAATGATTGATTGAGTGATCGAGTGATTGATCGAGTGATTGATGGAGTGGTCGATTGAATGATTGATGGAGTGGTTAATTGAGTGATTGGTTATATGATTGAGTGAGTGATTGTTTGAGTAATTTAAAATTGAGAGATTGATTGAGTGATTAATTAATAGATTGATTGTTATCGAGTGCAGAGACAACCACAAAATGTCGTTTTATATTTTTCTCTATTGGTTACATTACAATAATTCCACACGAATAATGTCAAGATATGCAATATAAATTTGTAACTTAAAGATATAAGAATAAGGTTACCAATATTATCAAAACGAAACTCTCTTGTTATTATAAACTTCTGTTGAAATTTCACTATCGCGTTGTGAATGCATTAGTATATACCAAACAATGGATGTTTTTCGCGTGCTCTGATTGGCTACTCAAACTCCGGATAGTATTTGCTATTCACATGTTCACATTCCTGTGTGGTGAATGTCTGATTTCCAGTCGCTATGTGAATATGTGAATAGTTATTAATTATGCAATTGCTTGTGATTGGTTTTCCGAAACCAATTCATGGAAAAGGCTTATCTAAAAATAAACCTACTTGTAAAAACGCCGTTTCACAGGCGCAGTATGGAAGTTGCACGCTCCGGGATTATGGGCTCCTGTTATCGTTAATTTGGGCGCGAAACGTTCCTAGCTCTTTTTTTGCCGCTCGCATTTTCCTCACTATCTCAATGCGAAGAGTGGGCTAATTTTTTTATTTCCTATTTGTGACAGCTGGGTTCATCACAGAATGCAATAAACTTACAATACTTGCAATAAGTGTCTGTGTGTTGTAACAGAAAGAGATTCGACAGTTACCTCGGCTTAGTAACAACAATGTATTTCCTGGTCTTTGTTTATTTTCTGTTGTCGTTTTTTATTTTTAATTCATTTGTTGTTTGCTTTTATGTTTCTTTTTCTAAGGATTCCATCGCAGTCAAAATATACTGTCGCCCAGTCTACTGTGTGCAAGCAACACTTTGTTTTTGTTGCGAATGTACATAATTGAAGAAACGACTCTCTTGATCTAACCAAAGCCTCCTACCCTACCCTTTCCTAGACGTTTTGCTTCACTGACTCCCCCCCCACTCCACCCCTTGCGTCTAACTCCCCACCCTACCACTGCAATAAGTAATTCTTCAACGCTTCGCGTATTCATAAATTAAAATGGGTCGTGAAAACATATTATTCAACTTAACCTCAACCGCAGGAAACTTTGAGCACGAAGAATGAGAACGAGTGAAGGGCTAGGCGAGAGACTGGTAAAGAGAACAAAATGCAACTGACTAGGGAGGGGGCGGGAGGAGAGACCCTCCCATCCTATTTTTATTTGTCCATTTGCCCCAAACCCTGAGTTGCCAGCGGAGGAGGTTACATTCAATTTTAGGTTTTTGATTTCTTTACCGCCCCCCCCCCCCCCCCCTTTATAACTTAATGCTTAAAATTAGATAAATTATGCGCATGTTGTTAGTTCGACATACAGACCAAGTTTTTTGGTTTGATTTTTTTACGTAGACCCGTTTCTCCAAGGAATATTTATTTGAGAAGGGCACATATTAAGCAATAATAATTTATCTGATTTTTCGTCGAACAGAAAACAATTTTAAAGGCTTTGCCAGGAAGTTGAATGAGTCCCAACGATACCCTCTAGCTGGCAACAAAATATATGGAGACAGCTTGTTGAGCACTGTTTTCGTCGATGTTTCAGTAAAAATTACACGATGAGAGAAGATCCTCGCATGTTTTGCAACAAGCTTTCTTGTAAAAATTCACACAGCAGAAATTAACTCTTCTTACAATACCGCAATCAGCGATCGCAGAATTGTCTTCGCACTTTTTTGGTGGTTCTGTGGGTTCTATAAAAGAAAAACAAATTTGAACGGTTAGTAGCGATCATTATAGAGCAGTTCTAAAGTGAGTGTCGAAACTGATTTTGTGATTGCTGTGGCTCTTCATTACTAGGCTTTGTGATTGGCTAAAAAATCTCGCGCCACTTTCTCGATCAATCAGAAGTATGAAAACCAAAACAAATCGCACGCATTTTCGCGCGCTTGGCGCCGGCTACCTGAATTTGCTTCAAGCTCTGATTGGTTCATTGGGTTGCCTGCATCTGTGATTGGCTAGAGTAATTACTTTGGCGGTTTTGGGTTTCGAAACTCGACTGAAATCATCTTTAAGACTAATAGTATTAATTTTAATTAATGTTAACAACTAAATACTACTTTTAACAAGTACTTAGTTAATGGTATTAATAATCGTAATAATATTAACATTAAGTATGGTATCACTATGAGTCCGCTTAGCGGGGATTTTGCTCATTTCGTAATGCGATCACACTAAATAGTCCATCGGTGTGGTTTGCAATGTCAGACACATGAAATTTTCTTAAGGGGACACACGACTTCTTTATACAGTTATCGAAGAGAAGATTTGGGGAATTTTTTTTTTTTTTTGGCATGGTTCAACATAATATCGTGACTGCATCTGTTTATTTGTTGGTTCCATCCCGGTTATTACATAGTGTTACGTTTACATGGTGGCGAGCGGCAGTGGCGGTACTAGCGGAGCAGATAAGGCCCGCAGGGCAGAAAAAAAAAGTTTCACCCTTCTTCTGATGAAACCAAAATTTCTTCCAACTGAAATTGGATACAATATTGTAGTGGTTGTTCAAAAATACACAGACTTTCCTTAAGCACGCAACATGGTGCTTAACCAACGGGTTGTTCATGGTACGGGAAAACCCAATAAATGCAATCCATTTTAAATATCCCTCCACAGTCTGCACTGTTCCCGCGCGGTCGCCCGTGTTTCGCACCGCTGACCATGCAGCGTTATTCAGCGCTGTCAACATTACCTTCTTTCTTGAAGACGTTCAAATACATCTTGTCGCTAGCAGTGCCGTAATTATGGCTGGCTCGGCATGTATAGTATCCAGTGTCTGTAGTTTGTACTTGTGATATCATCACATTTCTTCTGGAAACTCTTACTCTTCCTCTATCGGACAAAACCTGATCATTCTTGAACCACTCCACGATAGGTGTTGGTGTGCCACGTGACTCGCACGTGATCGTAACATCGTCACCAGTCTGCGCGGTCGTATTTTTTGGCGACACGGACACCGACACTGGGACTATTACAGTTAAACGCGCCTGTTTTGTGTCCATTGGACCAACAAAGTTTGTTGCTGTGCATGTATAAATATCATTATCGTCTTCTGTGATATCAGCTATTCTTAAGTCACCATCTGGAAGGATTTGCATTCGTGATGAATCCAAACTGGCCACGGGTATTTGGCCCTTACGCCATGTGACATCTGGCTGTGGATTGCCCGTTGCCCGGCAACGAAATAGGGCTTCAGTTCCGACGTATGCCACTGAAAGCATAAAAAATGTGAATGAGAAAAATAGGTTCTGTCCTGATGTGGGCTTATTAAAATCTAGAAAATATTGCAAGTCCGAAAAGTTGCGTCTTTCATCTCCATTAAAAAGAAATTTAGTTGCAACGTGTGGCTTAGCTTCGTAGCCCGGTTGGTTCTTCGTGTAGCTTGGCAGTCATACCAGCAAAGCCGAGGTGCTTACAAGCGGATCAAAAACGTTGAAGAAAACCACTTTTACGTCAACGTTAAAGGGACACTGTCCCGCCGAAATAAACAAAATTGTCTTTACTTAATTTCCATGTTATATCGCCAAATGCCACCAAAATAATATACAACTAAATTGGAGAAAGAGATTCTCTTCAGCAAAACAGAAGCATTGTTTTGAAGAAAAAGTGCAGGATTACAAGGATGGAAGTGGATTATAGTTCATCAATTTTGATTTCATGCAGGCGGTCAAAGAATCCAAGATTCCATTCAGTTCTTGTTCAATTTTGAGATTTTGAGTCATTATTTTGTCTCTATAGTTCATATTTCTCTGCGTTCATCTCTTTTGGCATGAAAACACGATGTTTCAGCCCGGACACTGTGTCTTTAAAGTGCCCATAACGATTTCCTTTTCATTTTCTCATCTAAATCTACACGTCTGCGAAAAAAATTTTTGATTTCAGCAAAGCGTGAATTTTTTATGATTTTTCAAAGTCTTCGAAATTTGCCGCCATTTTGGTCCACCATTCGCATTAGTCTCCTCTCGTTCCTTATCGGTTAACAAAGGATCCGTGACGTAGATTAAGGAACACGTGACTTCAAACAAAGGAACACGTGACTTCAAACAAAGGAACTGTGACGTAGATTAAGGAACATGTGAGCCCGCTGGCCTTCTTAACAGCGGGACGGGTATACCGCAAAAAAATAGGATTTTGAAGATTTGAAATATTAATAAAAAATTCGCGTTTTGTGCAAAGCGCGAAATTATTTCGCAGAGGTTCCTTGTGTAATGTTTACATTCAGATGAGAAAATAAAAAAATTAAACGTTATGGGCACTTTAAGTCATTTAACCCTTTAAGCCCTAATATCAAAATTTAAATTCTCATTTCTAGTCCTATACATTTCCTATAGAAGTAGTGGGGAGAAATTGTTTGGATATCAAGAGAACTCATCTTGTGTGATCATGTCCTTAATTTTCATGACCTTTTTGATTGATAACGCATTAATATTACAAGGAGAAATTTGATGCTGATCACTCTTACGGCTCAAAGGGTTAAATTAGTTGTCTACAATAACCGCACGTATGAATTACTAGCATGTTCATAATTTCTTAAGGCTGGTTCACACGACCACGAAAACGTAAACTCAAGCACAGCAAGATACGCATGCGTATTTGAGTATCCCAAGATGGCTTGGAAAGATGGCGAAGATCCCAAGATGGCAGTGGAGGTATGAAACGATATTTTTTTCACCTTGCGTTTGTGATGCCCGATTCACACGCGTGAAATGCAAACGCAAGCCGCGTCGGCACTTGTATTTGGTATTTCGTTTTGGTAGTTGCGCTTGTGCTTGCGTTTCTCAAGCAAACCACAATATGTAATAAAGATACCGGGGCTATCTTTGTCAAAACTGCATGCATCAATTTAGCACGTTTCACGAATGTAATGTAAACAGCGCAATACAAAACGTTTCAACAGTGAGCTAAGTATACTTACTTAAACTTTTTGGAGGTTCTATGATCGTGGCTGGTTGAATTCTAGGTGCAGTCGTTGGATGTATAGTCGTAGTTTCTGGAGTAGTGGTGGTGGGAGCCTCAGTTGTGGTAGGTGGGGTCGTAGTGGGGGGTGGGGTCGTAGTGGGGGGTGGGGTCGTGGTAGTGCTGCTTTCAGTGGTGGGGGTTGGGGTAGTGGTGATGGAAGACTCAGTGGTAGGGGGTAGGGTAGTGGTAGGGGTCGAGGGGGTGCTGCTTTCAGTGGTAGGAGGCGGGGTGGTAGTAGTGCTGATTTCGGTAGTGGTTGCTGGTTCTTCTGTTGCTGTTGTTTCTGCTGGTTCTTCAGTTATTGTTGTTGTTGTTTCTTCTGGTTCTTCTGTTGTTGTTGTTTCTTTTGGTTCTTCAGTTGTTGTTGTTTCTGGTGGTTTTTCTGTTGACGTTGTTGTTGTTGTTTCTGCTGGTTCTTCTGTTGTTGTTGTTGTTTCTGCTGGTTCTTCTGTTGTTGTTGTTTCTGCTGGTTCTTCTTCTGTTGTTGTTGTTGTTGTTGTTGTTTCTGCTGGTTCTTCTGTTGTTGTTGTTGTTGTTGTTGTTGTTTCTGCTGGTTCTTCTGTTGTTGTCGTTGTTTCTGGCGGTACTTCCGTCGTTGTTGTTTCTGTGGTTGCTTTTGTTGTTATTGCTACTTCTACCGTTGTTGTGGTTGTTGTTGTAGTTAAGGGGATTGTAGTAGCAAGACTGGTTTGTTTTGTTGTCTCCGTGGTTGTGGCTTGTGTTGGTGTTGTTATTACGGTCGAAGGAACTGTGGAGAAAAATGACATTAATTCGCTTCGTAAGAAAAACGACATTGCAAGAAATCGATCTTAGTGAAAAATCGGGAAATCATGTGTCAGATTTCGAGCATGGCACTGTTTTTTTCTTTCTTACAGTTTTTAAGCCTTTCATTCAGATCTGTTTATCAAAGGCTCAATCTTAGCCACTCTCTTCAAGGTGCTGTTACATGTAGCAATTTTTCGTGCAACTCATGTCGCAGAAAAAAATTGTTGCAAGTTGCGCGTACGATGTTGCACTTTACAATTACCATCTATCCGCCATCGGTTAATTTAAAGAGTGCGGCGAAACAAGTTGAAGAGCCATGTTACACGTATTTTTGCTGTGCAACTTGAAGAAATTTGTTGCAGAAAGTAGAAAAGATTAAAAAATTCGGTTGTACGAGGGGGTGTTACGTGTAAAACTCGTACGTGCAACTTGCAACAATTTCTTGTGCGAGACAAGTTGCACGAAAATTCGTTACGTGTAACAGCACCTTAATTATTGTCGTCCCCAGAGTTCCACGTTTTTTTTTAATTGCGTCTCGTGTAGCTTTTCGTTTACCCGCAGACCAAACGAAACGAGGGCTCTGGGGACGAAAATGCACCTTTATGTCTGGAGTTTGTTCCTTCTCCTGCATTATTATAAGCCAAGTGCCTATGAAGCCTGCCTGTTTAGGGACGGACGGACCCAGAAGGTTCGACAATTAGCCAAAACAAAAAAGCAGCAAGAAATTCATGCACGTGGATAGCGGACTTCTCGCGGCCTCGTATCTCGCTGTTTTAATTTTTCATCTTCTTGTGGACTTCTCACGACAAAGAACATAGGAAAAGAAAGAGACTGGTCGCAGTGTAATACGCTAGCCACCTGAATACTGCACTTCAATAAATCTTAAATGACGTGGCCTCTGTAAAACTCTGAAAAGCATGTTTTCTATTGAATTAGAGCGTTTTTTGAGTGCCGTAAAACTAAAACCAAAGTAATCACTCTGGCCAATCACAAAAGACGCAGACAATCCAATCAACCAATCAGAACGCGAGGCAAATACATGTATCCTACGCCAAGCGCGGGAAAACTCGTGCGAGCCAGTCACGATTGGTTTTGGTTTTACTTCTGATTGGTTTAGAAAGTGGCGCCAGATATTTGAACCAATCACAAAGCGTAGCAATACAAAACCAAAGCAATAAGGGTTAAAAATTTGCAAACTAACCTTTGCATTCTTCCTCAAAACATTGCTCTTCAGAGTCGGGTTTATCCTCCGCCTTGCACCACTTTTCTTCGGGGTCCTCTTTTGAATCAGCAAAGCACTTCACGCTTCTTCTCCTGACACTCTGCCCACACGTCTTGGAACACTGTTACATATAAACAAAACAAGAAAACGTTAAAAAATTAAAACTGGGTACTATAGGAATTTGGTATCCTCCAAAATGTCCATGATTGCACGCAAGTATTGTTGAACAAATACTTCATATTTGATACAGTTATTTGTTATTTTCATATTACTTCATTTGCAGACAGAATTATGTGTTTTATAATATGGCGAACTTTAATAGATGAGGACACTTTGTGATGCCTATCATGGCGTAGAGTAGGGCCCATTTGCGTGCAATCCTGGACGAGTACTCCAAAAATACTAAAGAAGTATTCAAGGATGTATATGTTGTAGTTAATTTTTTATCTCAGGTAATTTTTATTTTTCCATTGTTTTTGGGTATGGTAATATATGCTAATGAATTTGAAACAAAGGAAAAACAAAAATTACCTGAAATAAAAAATTAACTACAACATATACAAAATCTTGATCAATTGTAGTACAGGACTGGTAGTTGTCGAGCTGAAAATGTGCAACTCTTTCTTTTTTCGTTTCAATGGGACCGTTTTATGTTCAAATTTGTGAGATATACATCCTTTCCAGTCATTGTCAGTAGTAGGTCAGATGGGAAATAAGAAACTCCTTGCACTGTTTCCGTCCATCGAAAGTTAGCTTCTAGTGTTTTTCAAATTAGCCTGTCATGACTCACGCATTAAACATCAAACATCTAGTCGCTTCTTTTTATGAAACGCGAGGAAGAATGTTTCATCAGGATTTCCAAACGCCTTGAAATTCGCCACTTTAGAAACGAGAAAGAAACTGGGCCGAGTGAACTTTCGCAACGACTTCTGGGACTGTTACTGGGGACAGAGACAAAAGAAGCGTCCCCTGTAACGATCCTAGAAGTCGTTGCGAAAGTTCACTCGGCCCAGTTTCCTTCTCGTTTCTAAAGTGGCGAATGGGAACGAGGCACAGCCGAGGCTTTTTAACTGGCATCGAGGTGTTTTTGAGGTGATTTCGAGGTGTTGAACTGATCAATGAATACAGAAAAAACAAGGGAATAAAATCGCCAGAATGTATGCTAATGAAGACCGGTTTTCTAAACCACCGTCACGCGTTGATGAGTTTAAGGAGTTATGAATCCCTACCGGTTCCCAGGGGTAGATGTACCATCCAGCCTGACAGGGTTTGACAGAACACTTTTGCACTCCATTCATCTTCTCTTCTTTGCTACATTGATTATTCGGCACAATCCTGAGCATTTTCGGCCCTTCCTTTTTGGCGCACAACACATTTCTCATCTGCATCCCCACTCCACATGTCGCAGTGCACTGTGGAAAAACAATCAATGAATTGAAGCATCACATCAGAAGAGATGAAGCCTTGTTGTTCTTTTTGAGTACGTTTCGACGGTAGTATTTCTGCGTTACGAATAGTTTTATAAGGCCTAAAGGGGGGATTTATTTATAATTCAAAAAGCAACTTTGGCCGAAAATGAAAAAGGGTATTTCTGGACTGTGTTATTTCTAGAATATGGCCGCGGCCTAAACACTGTAGCGAAAATGAAAAGTGTATTTCCCGAACAATCGTTTCTTTTTTACCTTACTCCACTGCGATGCATGCCACATGGGCGGACACAGCACGTCACTTGAACAATTCTTCTCACTGATTGGTCGAGAGGAAGCGTCACACAGACCATCCGGGTACTTCTGGTTTTTGTCAGAGATGCTGACGCAATATACCATTCTCGTACTCATTCCTTTTCCACATTTCGGATAACACTAAAACGTTTATAGACAAACCTTCGTTATTATGATAATGCATAGGACTGAACAAACCGCCTGGCACTACATTACACATCCAATCAAAATAAGCAGTTTTCTGAGGGATTATGATTATAATGTAATTAGTTATATTTGCGATTATTCTTGTTAGTTAGTTGTAATTATCTTTGAAAAGCCCCCTTGGGGAAAGGTAATAAAGTATGTATGTATGGATGGATGGATCAAGGATTGGGCCAGGTGAAATTTTTGTTGGATCGATCAGGAATCAGTGATGTAAAAATAGATCTCGTTACGATCCTTTAACCAGGAGCCCAAAGACGTGTGCTTCTATATGAAACAATCTTGGAAGCCACCTAACGTAACCCAGAGGTGTAGGGGTGTAGGGGTGTAGGGGTGTAGGGGTGTAGGGGTGTAGGGGTGTAGGGGGTGTAGGGGTGCAGGGGTGTGGCCGTGTGGAGTGTAGGGGTGTAGCCGTGTAGGGGTATAGGGGTGAAGGGGTGTACGGAAGGTGATAGGTTTGACTTCCGTCGGGAATTCAATGTTTTCACCTTTGAATTCTTACATGCTCGACACATACTGAATGTAGTTTATCTTAACACTTGCAGGTCGTTTGCGGAAAAGAGAGTTTTAAACGTACGCGCAATACACAAAGAGAAAGTGTCGATAGATCAGCTATAGGTTTGGACAATTTAATTACTTTTTTCTCTATTCTCTTGTGTTTGTGTGCGTTAAAAGAAAATAAAAGGAAAAACAAACAGTACACAGTAAAAGAAAGAAAGGAAACCTCCTTTGTCCTACCTCGCTCCAGTTCGACGCCATCCATGCGACCGTGCAGGGACCTAGGTTACATTGCTCCACCTCTTTTGGTTTGGAGGCAGGGTTACAGTTCTCTGGTTGAAAGATTTTCTTGGTATCGAGCATCAAACACGTGGTGTTCCGATGTTTGGAACCCAACCCACACGAGACAGAACACTGCAAGAGTATAAAAGAATTCTTGAATTTTAAACATGCTGCGGCGAGTGATTTAGGGCACATGTTTTTGTGGTTTGTTGCGTGACAAGTTGGAGTCACAGACGGTGCAAAAAATGATCCCGACCGACGGTGTTCGTCATTCAACATTTGTTGCTTAACAAATGTTACACGAAGTTGCAACTTTTTGTTGAATGAGTAGAAATCACATTCAACATTTTAAAACCATTGATTAAGGTCGTTCAACAAGTTTCAACTTTTTGAATGGAATAGAGCCTGCCGGTCTTTATTTTCGTTCAACACATTCGACAACGTTCAACATATTGAATGGCCTATTTCAACATTCAACATGGCTTGATACACCGTTCAACGTTTGCAAGCACGTCGTTATCTCGGAATTGAAGCAAAGGTAAAGCAACATTAATTTTAAAGAGGCACTGTCCCGCCAAAATAGCGAACTTTCGCTTGGCTTATTTCCACGTTATATCGCCAAATGCCACCAAATATACAACTTAGTTGGATAAAAAGATTCTATAGAGCAAAACAAAAGTAGTAGTTTGGAGATAAAATGCAGGATTGCAAGGATTGAAGTGGATTTCAGTTCATGAAATTTGATTTATTGACAGGCGATCAAGAAATCAAACTTGCCTTTCTTGGGGTGTTTCTTGGTGTTGCAGAGACTATTGTTGGTTAGCTATTGTGTTGTGGTGTGGGTATTGTTTACTTTCTTTTGAATCTTTTGTTTTACGTCATTTGGTGATCGCAACACCAAGAAACTGCCCTTTCTTGTGAAATTTTGACCTTTGTGACCGTTATTTTGTCTATTTGGTTCATATTCACTTTTGGCGATGGCTTCTTCCTATTTTAAGATAATAAAGCAAGCTAAAGCAAGTTTTTGGCCATAACCATGAAAACACGATATTTCAGCCGGGACAGTGTCCCTAATTTAGTTATATCATTTTCACGGTTTGTTTTAAAGCTTACATGACCGTGCAATGTAGTATACATGAATCAAAAGAACCAAATATTCAAAATGTACATAATAATTATTAAGAATCTCAACTGACAGTGGACAGACCTGCAGTTGGCTATTTACAAGCGTGACCGAAGAGTTGAACTCATGTCTTATTTTGTAAAACAACATCAGCTAGTGATCAAATTGAACCCGGCAGTAATTAAAGTCCGGCGTCATATCCACTCGACCACGCTACCTCCTTTAAAGACTAGTGCCTCGCACATGCACCTATCAAAATGGCGGAGGACACAGGAGACTCGAACCCACCCATAGGATCTTTTTTGAATACGGAAAAGAAGAAATTAAGTCAGAATTATTGAAACATTTTAGATGATATTAATTTTGGTAATGGAGTGGAGGTTTTCTTTCAGACGCGCTAAGTATATCAACCTCGTTTTTCCGTCCCGTTCTCTCTCAAGTTCCAGTGGACGGGAAGAAGAGAGACCCTGGAAACGATGCCGTAAGATAACACAACAGTATGTCTGTACCTTTGACCATTGGCCCGTGGACCACTCGGGACAGCTCTTCTGCATCTGACATACGCGCATTGTAATAGGCTTGAGACCTGGGCATTGTTCATCCGGGATCATTTCAATGTCTCCTCCTTCCACAACGTGTTGACAATGAACTCGTCTGACCTGTTTACCTCGAGCACATGTTACCGAGCAGGTGCTCCATGAACTCACATACCAACTGAAAGCAAACAAAATTAGAAAGAGATAGATTAACTGAATCCCGCACGGCAAATCTCCGAATAGAACTGTGTTGGACATGTAAAACGCAGCCGCGCTAATTCACTTAGTGTTATCTGGCCTGCGTGGCAGGCGTTTGAAAGGGAAGAGGAAAGGGGAAGGGGAGAATTCAGGCGCGCGAGAACGCGAGAACTACCCCTTCCTTGAGTGCCCTTCGCGTTCTCGCGCACCTAAATTCTCTCCCTTCCCATTCGAACGCCTGGAATGAAAATTCGAGAAGAGTATACCTCTTTTGGTGGAGTATTGAAACGAGCTCTAGATATTGTTTAAAAAAAACATAGTCTAAACTGATTTCAATCCGCCATCCGAGACATTTATAAACCTTGTCTAGGTGACGAACATCACACTTGTAAGCCGCGAGTATCGTGAGTACAAGACTTATTTTAAAAGTTCTATAACTTGCCTGTGTACAGCCGCCTCTTCCCCAAAATAAAAACGTTCGAGAGAGTTGCAGGTTTAATGAAAGCAAGAGTTTGAACCGTCGTAGTTTGTAACGAAACAGTCGTGAGTATACACTCCACGTCGACTCTAGTTCTCGTTTAAATCGAAATTTAGAACAAATGATTATTGGGACATATGAAGGGGTTATAATTATAAACTTTTTATTCAGTAAAATGCCAGCGAACAACGAAAACGGATTTGCAACGTGTAGTCCGGGAGAAAGCAAATACGTATCATGTAATATGACATTGCTTTCCCCTCCCTCCCCACCCATGGATTCCGTACTAACCTAGCAGGACAGGGCTGAGTATTGCATTTCTGCTTATGTGATGGTTTTTTGCCCTGATCACAATTTGACTTGGAAACTTCCTCTCCAGTGTTGTCACGGACGCAGTAAACTTGCCTCTTCTGCTCACCTAAATAAGTGAAAATCGGTCAGACAATCGAGCAAACGAATTTTGTTGGTTATTGCGTTCCATGAAAACTTTTTTGAGATTTTGGTCAACGCCAAATTATAGCCGTCCCGTCCCGCACATTTTTTAGAGTGGTGACTAGAATGGATACTCCAAAATCAGGTTGGACCACCTCGGACACCTTATTGAGACTTAAATAACGGAGTAACTGGTTAGCTTGCAGTTGAGGTTGGGGTTAGCAGTTTATGTAGTTAAATTTAGGCCTAAACAATCCGATAAGCTAGGTGGTACTCTGGTACGGTAGGCTATGTAAGCCTAACCCTAGCTGAAGTCACAGGTTCAATCCTGAGTGGGGATTTTAGATTTTCTAAGTGTCAACATTACGTTATGTAATTCTCAAATAAGTGTCCGATGTAGTCCAACCTGATTTTGGAGTATCCATTCTAGTCACAACCCTTGGGGCACCTCACGGCTGGAAACTGGTACCCACTAAAGGCCTCGCTTTCATTCTCGTGCTCAGACCCCCCGGGATGGGCTTTGAACCATGCAGCACTTTTTTAATTTGTGATTACTACTAGTTATTGACTAGTGAGGGGTACTTGCTTAGATTTGCTCATAAGATAACTTAAGAATCCTCTTCTCTAAGACGGACACTTTCGGGACCAGAACGAATTGTAGAGATGTCTGTGTTCTAGAGCTTATTTACAGAAAAACGAGTGACTGAAGTGCTGCAAGGCTAGTTAAATTTGGCTTTGCATGGCTTTGCATATGCTGAATACAGCTCTTCTTTATAAATCATAAGTAAAAATATAAACTTGCCCCCGGCACACGATGTACTGCACTTGTCAAACTCGCCAGTCCGCCATGAAAACTGTGCAACCTCAGGAAGCTTGGTGACGGATGTCGGCAAGGAAAACTCGTACGAGATTCCGGGATTCTTAACTCCCAGGAAAAGAACCTGCGATAAAATTATCATTTTTATGATACAAATTAATCGCATCATTTACACTGTTGAACGTTTGAACTGTTGCTTCTTCGTATCTGGGAATAATCACGATATAAAACTTCCAAATAAAATTCATACATAAAGCAAACTTGACAACGGGTTAGCACAAAAGCATTAAACTCTGTGAACAAACACTTGAGAAGTCAAAAATTTAATATTCCGATTTATTCTACATGGCGAAAAGTGTAGATATGCGGTCACACCATGCAACGCGTTTCGTGTGTCGCCGCGGCATTAAAAAAGTGCGACACAGATGGTTGTGTCGCAACAAATTGCGACACAATTTCTATTAGAAAACGTACAACATATGGACATTTCCTGCAGTTATTTTCATTTTTGTAATCGTTGGGAGAACTTGAGCTCATACCTACCTGGGCCCAGTTGTTCAAAACGTGGACAGCACTAGCCACCGGATAAATCACTATCCGGTGGATAGCGCAATGGCTTTTGTTAACGTTTATCCACTAGATAGTGATTTATCCGGTGGATAGCGTTATCCACTCTTTAAGCAACTGGACCCTGTAGGATAAGTTTTCGGAGCTTGGAAATCGAATGAATAATTATTCATTTCGAATGAATAATTATTCACTTCCAGAGCACAAGGCTCGTGCCTTCAAATTTATGCATTTACAATCGTCCAGCGCCGAACAGTCTCGGCGACTCAAAGCGTCATCTGTTCTTCAATTCAAACTTTTGTAATGCCTGATTAATGTTATTTTAATAACTGTCTACGTTAGTCCATCGTAGTTTTTCTGTAATTGCATTTGTTAATGAATATCTATATAATCACGTAATTAATGTTCTTATCATAGCTGTTTGAGATAGTCCATTGTAATTCTCGTGTTGTGGTATGTAATAAGTTTTTGAAGCACTACTGCTCATGCGTCTTTTTCGCGACACGTTTCCTTGAACCCTTTCACTCCCAGAGTCCATTTTGGAGACATGTAGTGTTGTTCTAACTTTTGAGTCTGTTGACGAAATCCTACGGTGTGACCATTCAAATGAAACCTCTTCAATTATCACAATTAAAGATTAAAAATGAAAATGTACCTGAACGTGCACGGGAATTGAAGTTGGCCCTAACGAGGAGATTCTCTCCTGTCCAAAGCGTGTTCGCTCATATTTAAACACGGTACCAGCAACATTAAACTTCTTTGGGTGGGCGATGACATAGTCACCGTTAAAGAAGTAACTACGGAATGAATCGGTAAGAGCTGAAAAATAAAAAATAAAAAAAAAGGAATGAAGATTTTTCTTGACCGTATTGTGAAGTACAATACGAGGCTTTGACGAAGAGGCACTTGTATTCCGCATATACAAGGAAAACATTTGATCTTACCATAATATTGCGCGCAATGCTGCACCTAATTCCCGGGCCTTTACGTAAAATTATATCAAACACCCGTAAGAGTGTTTTATCATAAAATAAAAACACCGAGAAGTGGGTTGAACAAAACGAGGCGCAGCTGAGTTTTTTTTACCCGACTGCGAGGTGTTGGGATACCTGATGAAACAGTCTTTAAAGGAGCTATGTCATGGTGATTTTGAGGTTTTCGGGTCAAAACCGTCCCAAATTAAAACTAAGTGTTGGATTTAGCTTCTCAAACTGATCATTAAATGCAGAGAAAACGAAGGAGACATCGTCTAAATCTATGCTAATTAGGATCAGGTTATCAAGATACTGTTATGGTCATGATTTTTCTTGTTCAAACTTATTAATTAGTTTGAGAAAGTGTTTTTTAATTTTCAATAATGGTTGTCTATATATAAGTGCATTGGTTGTTTTGAAAACCAGGAAATTATCGAGTGGTGCCGCATACAAAAATAATCATGTGGTACAATTCTATTGGTTGCATAAATGATATATGTGCTTCAATAAAAAATTCACATGTGTTTAAATAAGTAGGGATACCTAGAAAATTCGAAGAGGGTGCCGTTTCTTGTATGTTGATGTTAGTCGCACTGGCAGGAATCACAAGAATTTCTTTGTATTCTGAAAAACAAAAACCAAAAAAAAAAAAAAAAAAAATTAAGCTGAAACGCAAAATAAATTAACAGAATTGCATGTTGTATTATTCACCACTCCATGCAGTACTATTGGAGCAATGAAAGTAAATCAATGAAAGGGTTGGAAGATATCATAATTTATCGGTACATGGTACAATCATGAATCACCATCTTATCATACATCCACGATCTGCTTCCGCGCGGCCTCATACCCCCGGCAAACGGTAGAGCGGCGGAAGATTTATTACGGAGTCGTGGGTTCGCGGAATCCCACACCGAACTCAATTACATTTTCTTTCTTTGCCTCGTGCGGTCCCTAGAGGGGAGGGGGGAGGGGGGCTCCCATATAAAATAGCGGAGGTGCTCGTCGTACCTTTTAGGGGTCAAAATTTGCAGATTGGTACCGCTAAGGATGCTAAAATCTAAAACGACCACCAATAGAATTATCTCGGTACCTTTTAGGGTATTGAGCTGAACAAATATGACAGAATATGACATGTGTTGTTTTAGAATTTGAACCTCTTAGGGGCGAAAATTCATTTGAGCCACGCGCATCAACGAGATTCCGTTACCTTTATGGTGTTTCTGGAAAATTTCCGACGAGCATCACGGTCATTTTTATGAGGAAGTCCTCCCCCCCCCTGTCCCCGCCCGGGGTGTTGTCCCCGTGCATTTCCTTACTAGGGTTAACGCGTAGTAGGAAGTTTACTGGTTATTATCAGCACTAAAATTTACTACAGAGTCAATTCTCTGGTTTCCTGTTTGTTTGATAATGCACCTGATAACTCTAGTTACTGCCGCCTGGTTAGCTCTGTTAATGGAGCGCCAGTCAGCAGAGCGGGAGGTCGCGGGTTCGAATCCCGGCCGGACCAACACTTAGGGTCTTAAAATAACTGAGGACGAAGGTGCTGCCTTTGCTTTAACATTTGCAAATGGTTAGACCTTCACGTGGCTCGGATGACCACGTAGAAATGGCGGCCCCGTCTCCGATAGGGACGTAAAAGAACCACTGAGGACGTAACAAAACCTTGGCTGTGGCCACCCTCAGTGCCATACATTGTTCACGGGTGGGGTGGGGGAGATGAGAACAACAATGGACCGATAGCGGCTGCCTGAGGCGCCTTCATAAGCTGACGTCCGATCTCATTCTCATAAGTGTTTGTAAAGCGCCATGAGACATGTGATATGTGCGCTATATGAGTCTCTTCCTTTTAAAATGGAGCCACAAAAAAATATGGTGTGTTCGATTGACCTTATTCTGGAATAGGAATACATAGAAGACTGCTTATACAGAGATCTGGACAACTAAATTTTCCATATTATCGTATTATAAGCATGTTTTGACAGATATATACTGCAAATGCGCATAAACAAAGAATTCGCAGAGACTATTCCGTTAATTCTTATTTCGGAATACGGTCAATGGAACGCGCCCTTAGACTTACCATCGCCATCATCTGTATTAACTCCTTTATGGGTTTTGCAGTTTTCTCCATTTCCATTACACACGCGGCATTTATCCTCTTTCGCATCGGAATTCAAAATAAGATCACAACCAACTTTCTGCAAAAAGGATAATTAGGACACTTGCTTAGTCCAGCCTCTCCACCCTAATCCTATAGGTTGTTTGCACAGCATCCATGTTAGCGTCCATGTTGGTGGTCATAAACAAATGAAATCGTGTGCATAAGAGGATGTAAGTTTCATTGTACTGACCCCCAACATGGCCACCGTGTAAACCACGAAATGGTAGAGCATCTTAATGTGGTTTAGGTTACATTTTTAAAATACAAGCTGAACTCGAGAAACTAATGTTTTACCCTTAGCTAAGAAATTTATTTGAATAACTGTTAGCAAAGGGAGCGAAATTTAGACTGAGGAATGGGAAAATTAATAACTGAAAGCTAGGAATTAAACACCTCTGTCTGTCACAGCTAGGTATTATACGAGTCAGCCCCAAATCATCAAGGCGTGGCAACTCCCTTTCATCAGAACGAGCGGTTTATTTATGTAATTCAAATTTGGCAATGAAAACAAAAAGGGAAACAGTACATTGTATGGCTGCATTAATCGCGAAGCGTCACGTTTAAAATTTAAACAAATGTATCGATACGATTTTTACGCCGGCTGAACTTGCGAAAGTGGCGAGATATGAGATTCTCACACACTGGATAAGGGTGGGACCGCGTCAGGGTATCTGGTATCTGGTTTCCCGCGAGGTCATGTGACTTTGTTTTTTTATTTTCTCCCATGCGAGCAACAGCTTTACCCACCCTCCCATCCAGCCCTCTGCCAATCTGCTTGCTTATTACATGTTTAGGTTGTGTTGACTTTATACTTTTTTCGCCTAGTTTTTGTTAGTCTTGTAGTCAGTTGTCGGTGTACTCAGTGTTCATTTTCTTTAAGTGCTGTTGCGTTGTTTGGCAGACAAATGGAGATATGTCCAGAAATGCAGGCACAGAGGGGCCACGCTACTCCGTGACTGGCATCACAAAGTGTCCTCACCTATAAAAGTTCACCAAAATACACGTCTGTCACATATGAAGTAATATGAAAACGACAAACAACGGTGGGGATCTAGGGGAGGGGTGCGGAGGGTACGCCCCCCCCCCTCCCCCCACTGAGATGATCTGCATCTTTCTAATATAACTAGTACAAAGAAAAGAAAAAAAAACTACGTGGTTTATTGGTTCCTTAGAGGTGCACCCCCTCCTAAGAAAAATCCTGGATCCGCCCCTGACAAACAATGTCAAATGTCAATTGTCTCGTTTAACAATACTGTACTTGCCTCTGGTACTTGCCTGCATTTCTGGACATTCAAAAATAGAATAAAAATAGAAATTTTCCCCCAGAAAAAGTACATTGATGGAACTACATGCGCAAACTTAATTTTCTAGCTTTTATGTTCCAAATGCTTCAAGTTACAATGTTTTATCCGTCATGTTAATTAAAAATCTTAGCATTTCTGAGACTTTGAACCGTAACATTGGCTTGTGAATTTATCGCCCAAATAATGGCGGGAAAAAATGCGCAGCCGCGCAGCAAAAGGGTCACGTGTTCATACCTCACATGCCCCATCCACGCAAATGTCGTACGAATCCAGCGGGCTGCATTTTGTCCCATCCACGACTTTATTCGCCCATTGCATGAAGAAGTTTTCTCCTTTAGGCATACAGTTCAATACACATCTCTCATGGGCTGCAAAGATAATAATAATTGGATGAAAAAATAAAAAATTTACTGTCTAAAATTTGAACAAGGATATAATGAACATTTGGACGTAACAAACAAGTGCCATTGTTAGTTTCTAAAGACAGAGCTTTTTCCCTTTGTGACCAATAAATGTACCATACGGCCCCGAAAGGTAGAGCGTTGAGCCGTTAGTTCTGAAAATGAATAGAAATTGACAATGTAGTTGTCTTAAATTACGAGTTTTGCCATTTTGACTTGAAAAAAGGAAAAGGGGGAGGGGGGTGGGGGGGGGGGGGGGGGGGTGGAATATTTAATGATTTTGGTCTCAGTAAGGGCAGCAAAAAATTGCTTTTTTGGGTCTGAAAATGGCTTGTGGTGTCAAGAAGCAGAACGCACACCTTCATCAAAACGTTTGCGGGTGAACTCCCCCGGCCTTTCATGATCATATTTCACCCTCAATAATCCGCGATCCCTGAGGGAAAAGAGGGAGTTTTTATTAGCGCCCGAGTCGGGGTCGTAATCAGAAGCGTATCTAAACAACGGAGTCGTAATCAGAGCTTCGGATTGTGCTTATGATTCTGTCGCTAACGATGTAGTCAGTAAAACCTAGATTGTCGGCGTCCAAAGCATAAAACTGTACTCGGATAGGGCTTGGGAATTGGCGCTGTGATTGGTCAATTCTTCCGCTTCGCTTCTGCTTGCGACTCCGACAATCTATTTCTCACTAGATCGTAAGCGACGGAATCATAAGCGAATTTGGAAGAAAAAGGAAATGCTTCTGTTTCTTGCGGCTCCGATTCCGTCGAGCTTACGACTTCACTGCGTCGTAATATAAGTGCCCTTTGTTCGACTCCGAATTACAACTCTGACTCCGACTCCGACTCCGACGCCAACTCCGACTTCGACTTCGATTTCGACTTTGACATCGACTTCGACTTCGTCTCCGATTCCGATTCCGATTCCGATTCCGATTCCGATTCCGTTAAGTTGTGTTTTTTTTTTCAACTATTTCCGCCAGAAAAATAATAACAAATAATAGTAAAAATGAAGACTCGTACTTGGTACATAGGGAACCCAGGTGAATGTTCGTCCATCGAGTGTTCGGTTGTTGTAAGCCTCGCACTGTTCGAGGCGGAAATCTCTTGAACCTTCAGGGCAGTCCTATATCAAAAAGGAAATTCATTGTAACTCTGAACACGTAGCTCTAAACTAAATATTGCAAATCACGAGGCATGGATACCGAGTAATACTGCCCATGGGATTGGTATTAAAAAATTACAATTCTGCCTTTGCACTTGAAATTAATTGGCAGGTTTCCTAATAAGAAGAGGACGGTTTTCATTTGAGTGTCCAAAAAAATTTATGGCTTTGGTTTTGTGATTGGCTAAAAAAATAGCGTGACAGTACAAATACGCATTGTTTTATTGAAATAGGAGAAAACTGGAGACGGTCGAGCGCTAAAGGTCAACTTTCATATGTCGTCATTGGATCTGTTTCTCAAGTGAAAATATATCCTTATGTAGACCTTAAATATCACACATATCATATCATTTTTTGCCTAAGTGGATCGCCATATTTCGATGTAACTTGGCACAAACAGAGACCAGTTAATAACAATAAAATATGCGGGAGTTGTTCGAGGTGTGCGTTATTTTTAATGAGTAACTTTTTCTATAATCTTACCTTATTTAAATAGATGTTACTTTTGTAAATATGTAAGTTATTGAAAAATACTCCCGCACGTTATTTCCTTGTATAATGTTGAAAACAATTACATATGAAATACAGCGCGTGATCTTTGTTAAAAATACGAAAAAAGAAAAAAAAAACACCTGTCCAACGTTTTAATTAAATTAACACCTTGAGCTGTCAGAATCATCAAATGCATGGGGCCATAATGGTTCTTAATACCTGGTCATTCTATATTTTATGTAGGAATTGGTCTGACTGGAAGCATTATGTCCTAAGCCAAAAATGACCGAAAATAGCCCGTATTAATACCTTAACTACATTTCGACACCTTTTTGTAAGGAAGGGTCGCTCAAATATGAGCCAGCCATGTCATTCCTAATTCACGGGTTGGCTCACAGGAGCCTTTGATCACGTGTGCTATGATTGATAAATCAATGAATAAATTAATCAGTCAATAATTAACACAAACCTGAATGTTACATGTTGTATAATCGCGTTTTCTTCCCTTGCAATAATCTTCTGGTCTGAATAACAAAAAAATAAAAAAAGTAAAGTATAATTATTGACCCGTAATTTACGCCAAACAATAAACTTCTAAAAAGTTAACTTTTAATAGCAAATCTTTACTGACCTCATTGTTTATATTTTGTTTCATTCGCATACGAATTTGTTGGTTGGCAAAAAGCGCTTAATGAGCCATAATTCTTTGCCGGTAACATTTTGACGTTAGAAAACAGCATTGCGCGAAGAGTTTCTAGTATATCGGGCTCAAATTTATAGAGAAAACTAATCGTGTTTGGTCTAATTAAAAAGACTAATTGTCTTTTTAATAGAGTGGGTATTGGAACGGTGTAGGTTTGCGTAATACAAGAAACCTGCCTAGACAGTCGAATACCGTCAATATGTATACGGTCAGGGCAAGAGAAATTGTCCACATTAATAAGTGGACTTAAGATAACAAGTAGAAGCTTTACTTTCATCAGGAATGCGTTTCACAAAAATGCCGAACACATTTCGGGTCCGAAAGCTATTTTTAAAATTTAGTTTCTTGCAAATGGCGTCAAAGGTTTTAGCCCGCAAACCAACTTAACTTGTGTAGTAAACGTAAGATTTTATTGTTTAGCTTTCAAAATCAATAAAAACCAAATCTTTATTAAAGGCTTCAGTGAAATTCACAAATCCCAGCCGACGCCCAAACTTCTGCTGGTAAAATACAACAGAAATCTCACTTTTCCTTTTCCAGGCACTCTCGTTCTTGGTAGGACACACCAACGCCACAAGTTCGGGAGCATGGGCTCCACTCGCTCCAGTCCCCCCATTTATCGTTGTGTTGAGCCTGCAAGAAAATGCACGGTTAGCTGTATTAACAGAAGAAAAGAGAAATATTTTTTCTTTGTAGTATTAAAAAGTAAAAGTTGACAGATTATTCGGTATGTTGACACAAAAAATTGTAGTAAAAACCTAAAACTTTATTATGGTAACAACGATAGCCTGCTGTAGGCATGTAAACATACGTTGGGTTCCTTCTGCATGTACCGGAGCACATATTACGTAAAACAAAAGGAACAACAATAATACAAATGCAAATAAAGACCAAAAATACAATGCCTCACAAACAATAGAATACAATGAGTGGTTCATAGATACCGGTACATGCAGAAAGACTCTATTAAACATTGTCGGATGAAAGCTTAAAGCCAAGTCCGCAAGGTAGTATGGGTTAGGGTTAATAGCCATATAAAAATCCCATACTACCTTGCGGTCTTGGCTTTTCGCCTTTTTCATCCGACAACGTTAATTAAAATAGCTGTATTTGTATGGATTAAGCGCAAGGTAGGGAAGAATGCAGGTTTCCTTTCTCAGCCTGTAAGCGTATAAAGTACTTAACTAAACGAACAAAAAACTAACCGGAAAAATGGATAAACAACACCGAAGCCTTTAAATCCTGTTAACCATTTTACTCCCAGGGTCAGTTATGGAGACATGTAATGTAGTTCTTACTTTTGAGTCTATGGACGAAATCCTATGGTGTGACCATTCAAATGAAACCACTTCAGCAGTACTTTTGCATTGTACTATTTGTTTTCCGATATTTTACAAAATGAAATTTGGGATTTTTCTTGATTATTTTGAACTTGGGAATTAACTAAATCCTGTTAAAAATAATAGTTCGCGGTGCTTTGATGACTCTTTGCCGGATCATTAATTACTGCGGATTATTAGTCGCCGGAAAGCAAATCTATTTTAGTTTCGGACTCAACAACCCTTTATTCATTGTGTAATTGTATCAGTTTGTAAATAACTAATGAAAAAAAAAAGCTACACCACACTTAATGAAGAATGGTAATTATGATAAACTTCATTGAAGTGCCAGAGTTATTTAGCTTTCACAAGATAATTGGAGACACTTATCTTCTGATTCAATTTGAAGGAGTAAAAATAGCATGTGAAGCAGTTCTTTTCTTTCCGAGAGCGCGGGAGGCCCGTTAAGGCATGGGGCGCGAAAAGGAGCAAAAAACATCACGCACCTCGCGCGCTCTCGTAATGGAAACGACTGCTACGCAGACTAGAGTAAAAAAAATCCAAACTTGCCACCTTGTCCAACATAATAAACAGAACCACAGGAATGCTCTCTATTTCAAAAGTTAGGATCGCCTTGTTATTTAACGTAATTAAAACCATCATTGTTTCATCGCCGGCTTTCGTTTGAGCGGTCATGATAACAACGTTTTTAAAAATTGGACACTCGCAGTGTAAGACTGAATTTTTTGCATTTCTCCGTTCAACAGTCTTGTCATACGAAGAAATGCGTCGAAGGCGGGTTATTCTCATAGCCAAGCCAAATGTGGTGATAAACTAGGAACCTTTGTTGCGGAAACGTTGTTTCTTCTAATGTGTCTAAACTGGAAAACATTTCTTTCGGAAGCAAAATTTGCGTCCGTGAAGCAAGAATTGTTTTGACTTGATTCAATTCGATAACATTTCCTTGCGTCCGCAACAATGTTTCCAAGTTTAGCCTTTACGTACATTCCAGGCGAGATTCGAATTATCAGGTAGTAGATTTTCAGTAAATCTTTATCCAGACAGATCGAAATTTAAAGCCATTAATATCAAGAAGAATCCCTGAAACCTTCATCGGTATTTTTTTGATAATTTGATAATTTATTGATTTCGCCATCTTTTCAACCTTATTGCCCGTAATGTGAGCTTGATATTTTTACAAATGAACCCATAACTTCAGAACTTCAAATATTTCTTTTATCGAGCGTATTTTCCAAGACGGCCAGAGAAATTTTCCAACACGGCGCTAGTAAAATTTGAACTCGCAAGAGCAGAACATAAAGGAACGTTGTCCCTTTCAGTTCAAGGTGATGTCTTATGTTTGCGTGGAACTTAATTGTCTTATAAGATGTTTAGTGCCAGAAATCAACAGGAAAGGTTTACGCCATCAATCCTTTCACCTTTAAAAGCGTTACGTACAAACACCTTCATGTAGTACAAGACAGACAAAAAGCACGAGATGGAAGTAATTTTCACTGTACCTACAGCGCGTATAGTCATTGTCATTGTGAACTAGGTCGTTTATAAACGCTAGCACCACATTGTATGACTAAAACGAAATTCGTGGACACTGGTAAACCGTTAATCCTTTGAGGAACGTTCGATTGGATTAGATATAAGCACGTAGGATATAGAAGAAAGAAGAGACAATTTTGAAGCTAATGTTACCAAATGATAGGTGATGATTTTCACGATTTGCTCAGGTAACATTTTTATAACTTAAATTGCTAAGTACAAGGATCATACTGGGGAATGTTTTAAGCCTTCTATGTTATATGTGTAATCCCCGTATAATCTTGTAGGCATTAAATTGGCGGGATTCTCTTAAAAAATGACGGGGATGCTCGAAGGACATTTTTAACCGTTTCACTCTCAGGAACTTTTTATTCTAGCATTATTGTATTTTAGTAAATTAACAGGACCCCCTTTACTGAATACAGGTAAGAGAGATTGTCCGCCAAAATTAAAGGCTTTATTTCTACCAGGACCAAGAAAATTGTCATTAAGTAATGCTTCACATAAGAACTATAGTAAACTTCATTGTTCTGCGGCATTGGCTCTTTCCCACATAGAATATCTTTGATTTTAAGAATAGAGGAGGGGCTGATGGTTCATAATTATATTTCATTATAAAAATACAGAAAATCCATTTGCGTCAAATATATTTTAGGAAATGTTCGTGGTTAACCAATCAGAATAGCAAAAGATCATAGCTACTAATTTTGCTTCTTTGATGAAGTTTTCCAAATACAATATCCAATAAAAATTGCATGTTGTGCGATTGGATCTCAAAATACTTGAAGCCTTAAAAAAATTAGACTAATGCACCTTGAACCTTAACTTTTTAGCGGTTTTTGAGTCTAGGCCAATGAGATCGCTAGTTGTAGCAATGAAAATAGTTCACATTCCGTCGTGCATTGCCATTCAGCACTATCCTTCTTATGCGGATCATTACTTAATAACACAGCGTCCATATAAAAGGGGCATTGTCACGCAGATTTCACTGTGTTTTGGTCAAAATACACTAAATATATGACAAAGTACCTTTGCTCAAGCATAAAATTGCTTTTAGAACACCAAGAAGATAATATCAAGTGATTTCTTCAAGAAAGAACAAATCATAATAAGTTTTTCTGCGATTTTTCCACGACTCTTGGGAGGAACTTGAAAAAATTGGCCAATTTTTTCAAGTTGCAATCCATTTCCATCCTGGCCATCCGCAGCCAAAGATAACTAATACTAGTTTCTGTGCACTGGTAGAGTATTTGTTAACAAAACTGGACCATTATTTTAAGGTTTCCTTTGAAACAAATATGTTTTTTGGCTTTTCAAAGTGATACTAAAAATAGGTGACAGTGTCTCTTTAAGGGAGTGTCCATAAAGAGGGGTTCGACTTGGTTGGAAAAGCAAAAGAAAAGACGATGCGGCGGCTTCTTTCTTCTCTGTGGAAGTGAAAACAATAATAAAAAACCGATCGCGCACCTAGTGCGAAAACAAAATAACAAAATAACAACAACAGAACTAAGAACAAAAGAACTAATATTTCTTTTTCTTTTCCATTCTTTATTCTCACCATCTTCGCACTCATCTTTTTTTTTCTTTTAGCTCGTTGACGAGGCCTCGCATGTATTCGACATATTATTGTACAGTTGAACGCGCGAACCACTTCAACTTCCAAGAGAAGTTCGAATTATTTAGTAACAAGATTGTTCCCATCTCTTGAGACGGATCATTTCTAATACCCTCATTATAAACCACAATCCCCTGTGACCCACCAAGATTAGTGTTTTTTAGCCTAATGGTAGACGTTTTATACAAACAAACGGTTTTTAAACCGTTTAAAATAGCTTACAAAAATTAATGCCAACATGTACAAAACGTGCCTTGTCTCCAGAGAAGACGAAATTTTATCAAAACACAGCTTTCACTCCCACAATTATCAGTTTATGCAGTGTCTCTAACTTTTTGTCTGTGTAAAAAAATGGAAAACAATGAAAGCTCTTGAATAGCACTTTACTATGGTGCTTGTTTATTATGCTGCAAAAGGTGGTTCTAACTTTTAAAATCTGTGGATAAAATCCCGAAGTGTGACCATTCAATTCAAATGAAAGCTACTGAGCAGTACTTTCCTGTGGTGCTGTTAATTATGCTGTACAAGGTGGTTCTAACTTTTGAATCTGTGGATAAAATCCTTTCGTGTTACCTGATTCAGTATTAAATCAGAAATTAAATCAATCAATTTAATTTAATCTCTCAATTAAATCACAAAGCTACTGAGCAGTACTTTCTGCGGCGCTGTTTATTATGTTGTACAAGATGGTTCTAACTTTAAAATCTTTGGATAACATTCCAAAGTGTTATCATTTACATAAAGGCTACTGTTTGAAAGCAACGAATTTTTTTTTAATACCTCGGCCGTTTTAGGTAGCGATAGGATTAAATCGTGGATACGAGCTGTATCGTGTTCATTGTCCTCAAATGTCAGAAATCAACAATGCCATGATATCTTTCTATATATGATGCCATTAAATCCGAGAAGACATGACTTGCCCTGTGCGGATTAGCTTGTCAAAATACCAAAAACATTAACGCAACATACAACAGTCTAAAAGCAAATAAAACATCCAGGAATTTGTTATTGATCGAGCTACACCTTGTCTACTGCTTGCAGTGTGGTCACATCTTTAATCTACTTGTGCAATTAGCTAGTAAATTATACTAATTGAACATTTGTTCAGCCATGTCTGTTACACGCGCCTCAACACGATAAAAGGTGAAATGGATATTCCATATGAGGCTTCTCTTGCAAAAGAATGCCAAGAATTTCTTTAGGAGGCGCTAGAACCGATTCTCATCCCAGTGATACATACATCCTTTCATGTTTTCAATAGAAGCTCTCGAGAGCGGACACCTTCGACCGGGAGCAGGAAAAGTATCCGCAACTAGTGCTTGCCGCTTACGGAATGGCTTTCGTAAGCGCAGAGTTCAAACGGGGTTTTGTCAAGGCGGCCGTAAGTAGAGCTGTCCGCTTACGAGGGTGTCCGCTCAGAGAGCTTCGACTAGCTATATATCCCTAAGAGGATGCAGAGAAAATAAAGTTTCAAACAAACTCAGACTAGGCACGGTCTTTTTTTGTACAATCACACACATTCTTACAGAGTTTACAGGGATTGCCTTCTATTATAACAATCGTTTGTTAGATAGATAGATAGATAGATAGATAGAAACTTTATTTAAGTGTCAAAAGACCTTATAGCCTGGGTAAACCCATACTAATTTGGGGACACATTTGTCCGTACTGACAAATTACTTTTATCGCGTTTGATCAGTTATAAAACCGAGATACCAGACGGAAAGAGATAAGATTTGGTTGTCATTAGCTCTGTTTCTTATCTTTATACGATTTATCAGTGTTGACTAGTCACTGACTCGTCAACTCATTCAAGGTCAGCTACATCTGAGTTCTTATGATAAAAGCAAAGCACTTTATTCCATCCTGACAACTAACAAACTTCCATTTTCACTTTAACAAAAGGAAGCGTTGTTATTTTTATTTTTCAAATGCGCGTAATTATTACCATTTCTCTTTAAGACATGCGCGCAAGTCGGGGGTTATCTCTTGTCAGCAAAGGTTATCTCCCAGTTACATTCATAAACACAATGTACATTGTTTATTTAACAACACTAAATTACGGACAGTCGACGTTTTAAAATAAGTTTTAAGGAAACAATTAACCCGAGCATTTGCTTTGCAGGTGTACAGTCGTCGAACATCGTCGCGACTAGGAACCAGGCGTATTTCCGTCTTACTGAGGCCTTGCTAAACTAGGATTTCCCATTTAGCCCCACGAGAAAGATTTGTTTCGGACGCAAATCTTGCTTCCCGAACGCAAGGTAATGTTATTGAATGAAGCAGAAGCTCATAAGAGATACGTGATAAGCTTCTGATTAAGTCAAAAGCATTTTTGTTTCCCGCACGCAAATTTTCCTTCCGAAACCAGTTTACCAGTTGAGCCACATTAGAAGAAACAATGTTTCCAGTTCAGCCAGGCCCTTAAATAGCGTTCCGTCAGTATGGAGAGTTCAGTTACAGTAAAATGAGTGACTGAAGTCAAGCGCAGAAGAGACCAACTTTAGGCGTCCGTCTAAGAGACGTGTCAGGCTTATAGAGAGTTCAGTTACAGTGAAAGGAGTAACTAAAGTGTGATAGAGACACATTAGGCGTCCGTCTTAGAGACGTATCAGGCTTATAGAGAGTTCAGTTACAGTGAAATGAGTAACTGAAGTGTGATAGAGACTAACTTTAGGCGTCCGTCTTAGAGACGTATCAGGCTTATAGAGAGTTTAGTTACAGTGAAAGGAGTAACTAAAGTGTGATAGAGACACATTAGGCGTCCGTCTTAGAGACGTATCAGGCCTATAGAGAGTTCAGTTACAGTGAAATGAGTAACTGAAGTGTGATAGAGACACATTAGGCGTCCGTCTTAGAGACGTATCAGGCCTATAGAGAGTTCAGTTACAGTGAAATGAGTAACTGAAGTGTGATAGAGACACATTAGGCGTCCGTCTTAGAGACGTATCAGGCCTATAGAGAGTTCAGTTACAGTGAAATGAGTAACTGAAGTGTGATAGAGACTAACTTTAGGCGTCCGTCTTAGAGACGTATCAGGCTTATAGAGAGTTCAGTTACAGTGAAAGGAGTAACTAAAGTGTGATAGAGACACATTAGGCGTCCGTCTTAGAGACGTATCAGGCCTATAGAGAGTTCAGTTACAGTGAAATGAGTAACTGAAGTGTGATAGAGACTAACTTTAGGCGTCCGTCTTAGAGACGTATCAGGCTTATAGAGAGTTCAGTTACAGTGAAAGGAGTAACTAAAGTGTGATAGAGACACATTAGGCGTCCGTCTTAGAGACGTATCAGGCCTATAGAGAGTTCAGTTACAGTGAAATGAGTAACTGAAGTGTGATGATAGAGACTAACTTTTGGTGTCCGTCTTAAGAGACGTGTCAGGCTTATAGAGAGTTCATTTACACAGCAGAATAAGTGACTCAAGTGCGGTAGAGAACAACTTTTGGTGTCCGTCTTAGAGAGGTGTCCTGCTTCTAGGCAGTTCAGTTACAGTAAAATATTAAGTGACTGAAGAGCGTAGTGGAGACCAACTTTAGCTGGTCGTCCCTCTTAGATACAGAGAGTACAGTTACAGTAAAATGAGTGACTGACTAAGTAGAGTATAGATCAATATTCAGTTAGGTCCGTTAGGTTCTCCGGCTTCTGAGAAAGTCGTAGCCTACGTGTAGCCGTACCATCCCTTCCGTTTTTTCTCGGGGGGATTGTACGGCTTCACGTAGGCTAAGAAAGTCGGCGTCCGTCTTATAGTGGGACGTCTAAGGATGGCTGCCCTAGTTTTTCTAGCCAATTATGGTTATTTCGGGCAGCCAGTACTCTCCCTTAATTCTACTACTTATTCTAAATTTATGTAAATGAATATAGAGTACAAATAAAAGTTGTTGTTGTTGTTGTTGTTGTTAAGTCTGTTAAGGGAGAGTTGCATGACTATATTAAATTAAAGAACACACTTAGCTTAGTAAACCTTTTAACATCGTTCTACCAAAGGGCGAGGTTCTGCTTTTAAGCTGTATTTCGCAACATAATTCCGCCTCAGTTTTTTCTTCCGGTTATTTTGTCTGTGGCTGTGTTAATATCCGTTAATTAGAACTTAATCAATGTAAAGGAAGACCATTTATCATCAGAAGTTGATTCTACGCATTATTTATCACTATAAATATCAAGTGAGCGCTTTATCTCCGGAAACAAAAAGAAAATGCAATTAGCTTGGACATGGTGTGTTTCCCCTCTCTTCAAAGGATTCCAACTGTCCAAACCAAAACAATACGCTGACAATACGCTGTAATAAAACAAAAGAGCCTCTTTTTTTTCTAGATATTTTTTGCCGCGATATTTGACATGATGCAGCGAAAAATTGACACGAAAATAAAGGCCATTTTTATAGGCCCGGCTTTGACCCTTAGGCCAGTCTTATGCAGATCCAGTGCCAAGCATTTTGCAGCCCCGGATGTTTCGTTGCAAATATTCAGAATTTTTAAATTATGAATTTTAAAATCAGACTTTTTTAACACTTTAAATTTGTACGATTTAAAATTTGAATTTAAAAATCAGAACTTTTAAGACACGAAAATAGAAAGATGACGTGAAAAAAACACAAAGTTAAGGTTGGGTTATGTTGCCAAAGAATCCATAAAATCTAGGAAATTGACACTTAAAAATTAAAAATTTAAACTGACGAGTAAATACACTAATCACTTCCATGTTGAACTACTCGTAACCTGTAATCTCCAGACGTCCTTTCAGCTTGCCACGCGTGGGAGGCTACGATAACTTGGAGGAGAAACGTCTACGGGTGTGAAATTTTTTAGGTCCGCCGCGGAGGCGGTAGCTGTCGAAATTTCTGCTTGTCCGACACAAGGTTTATGTTCGGTAACTAAACGTCTGACGCTTTGTGGACTTATGGTAGAGAATGTTGAATGTTTTGGCTTCCTGTCGTAAGTCGTCAGTGATACCTATTTCAGGAGCATTCAACGGATCGTTTCGGTGACAAGCTGTTCGAAGGCCTTAGCTTAGTCATCTTAAAAATTCGTACTTAATTACATTAAACACTACAGCTTTCTTCAACATGAAAATGTCGTAACATCGGAAAATTTAACGGAGGGATAAAAAAAAAGTCGTCTTGGGTACGAAATAAAGTCAGCTAATATTTTCGAAAAGGAAAAGGCAGCTGGTAAATTTTATACCTACGATTTTCTGCCGCTGACTCAGCTGATAGAACGGGAAAGCTCAAACCGTATTTATTTAGCTTTCGCATCGCTTCCTTAAAGGAACTAAAATGATTAGGAAAACGACGAAAAACAGTAAAACGCCATTAGAAGCTCAAAAAAACACAATATTTCTAGGTGTCAACATGGCTCAAAACAGGACGGTTTTGTGCAAAAACATATCCGACGAAAATACTACTAAAAAATAAAAGTAGAAAATCAACACATTCAATTGAGAAATTATCATTAAATAGTAATCAATCGCCCAGGCTTCCTATCAGCCACGACCCTGGACCGTTTAACTCTTTAACTTTCAAGAGTGCCAAATATAAAAATACAGGAAAAATTCAAAATTTCATTTTGTAAAAAATGGAAAAACAAATGGTACCACGCCAAAAAACTGCTGAAGAGTTTCATTTGAATGGTCACACCATAGAATGTAGTCCACGGGCTCAAAAACTAACTACACTTCATGTCTCCAATTGACTCTGGGAGTGAAATGGGTTAATTTCCTGCGGATCGGTATGGTGTTCACGATTACACTGGTAATCCGAGCCAACAGTCGAGATGCTCCTTGTTAGAGCCGCTTGTTTTAAATTCTTCGTGAAGCTCGCCTGTTCTCTAATTAATTACTTCAGTGACATACTGCTGGGAGAGCTAGAGTTCCGTCACAGGAACTCTATTTATAAAAGCTACTCAAAATAATCCTGGGTGGTGGGCTGCGTTTGTAAACATTCTTTGGAAATGCGAGTTGGGAAAACACTGTCTATCTGTTTGTCTCCTCCTACATTTAAAAAGCATCATTCCATATGAAATAATTGATACAGGATGCGTGCCATAAACAACAAATGATTAGAAATTTCATTTTAGCACCATGAAGTACATGAGAGGGTACGGATTTCATGAAGTATAGGAAAGGGTAGGGAAGTATAAAAAGGGGTAGGGAAAACTGCTATTTAAGTATTACAAAAAGGGCCTTTCAAAATATATCAAACAGACGCACGTCAAGGCTATATTATGAAAGGTATATGAAAAGGGTACCTTTTCTGTCAAAAAATTGTATATGAAAAGGTAAGGGTTTGGACTTTGTTGACTACCCAACCGCCCCACCCCCCCTCCTCCGGGGTCGAAATGGAGCCGTAACAAAAGAACCCAAAAGAAAACTGTTTTCGGGAGGTTTCGAGATTTCGGAAATGGAAGTTGACTTCCTTCGTTGCTAAAGTATAAAAGTCACATTATATTAATTAGATACTGAAACCATTTTAACGTAAACAGTAATTGGTGTTTTTTTTTTTCACTAACGCTTACAGTATGAGGCCCTTTACCAATTCTTTCAATTTCCCTCTTCGCGCCCTTTTATGTTCGTTCCATTTTTGTTTCAAAAATCTCAAGAGTTTACAAGTTATTCTCACCCCCCAAGGCACAATAAACAGCTTCAAGATGCTTAGTCAACAAATATGATTTGCTGTTTGAAGTCTTTCCAAACACCCTCTTGCCTTTATTTTATTTCTGGATTCTGCGAACAGGAACAAAAACTGACCCCAACAACATAACCTTTTGGCGGATTGTGAGGTACTGTCTGTGTATCTTTCACGAGTGACAAAATGAAAGCCAATTATTTACTCAAAATGCCGGATGTATTTACTCGTCTCCATATTCCATCATCTGGTCGATGAAGGGTTTAATTAATTTACTGAGATAAGAGATTGTGCGAAATAACTCACCTCTGAACTCAATGGCGCCAAAAGCCAGCAAAGGAGGACACAAAACTGGCAACACACATGAATCTGCATAGCTTCGGACCGCTAAAGAAAACGCCAACAAAAACTGTCGTGAGTTTAGAGAATTATGAATTGACAATCGATTGTCATTATTCACACGTCTTTATCAAAACATACATTAACAAACAATTATCGCGATGCACTTTATAAAAAGCGGGAAGAATCGTGGTTGCTGTACAAAGTTTGGAAATTGTGACGTGATTGTTTTTTTAATACAGACAAAAGTATTTTCAAGGGGTTATGCAACTCCAAAATATGATATACCACTATATTGCTTCACTATTTCACACTTCAACAGACTACATGACTCACAAATCGGGTACGACCGACTGAAATGAGGAGATATTCATGTGCGTGTCGACGTAGTGCTGCAATAATATAACATCAATCTGGCCAGGCTTTTTTAGAAAACATATTCTGAGAGGCAACTTGAAACTTCTGATTTCAATGAGAGTATCCTTATAAGTTATGGAAGTTGAGAGTTTATTGGATGAAATATACTGATTTAATCAACAGAAAAAATAAACCGTATACCACAAATGAGAAAGATAATTAAATACGCTCAGTTAAGACGAATGCTCTTCGAGTGAGCGACACACCAATGAGACACTTACCTTCGTAATCCGTGATTTGCTTTTCGTAAACAACTGAGCTGCAATTCCGGAACAGAATGAACCTTCACCCGCGCACTGCAGTCCAATGAATCAAGTGACCAACAGCTGGCCAAGTCAGTCGTTTAAATGATCGCGTATGTGTCGGTTTTAACACTCAAGAGAATTGTAGACATGTGCGAAAATACAAAACAGGGAGGGTTTGTAACAGAACAACAAAGCAATCTCTTTCACACCTTTTCCGGCCTGTTGAACTGCTTGAAGAGCTTAGCCGACCCGTGCACACGAATGTAAAGGCATCTGACAAATGTCTCTTATAAAACGTTTTGAAATCCAAGAAGGGTGTTGGAAAGCTGGAAATTCCAAGTATGCTAACAAAAATTTGACTGGCCCATTGAAATGTTCTTTCATGTCTCAATGATCTTAATTAATGTGTTATGTCAACATCTTGACGTAGATGAAGGTCTGCTTGTTTCTCTGTGTTTAGCTGTTTTAAAAGCCACAAACATTCAAGCTTTCAATCGCGCACGATTCCGATTGGAAAGCTTTCGTATGATTGACAGTTAGCAAGTTATTCTTATCAATCACGGTCGGCCTTCTGGGGAGTCGGTCTAAACGAAGGTGTCCATGTCACGCGCGCAGTTTTCAACCGCTCTCATCAAAAGTATTAAAGATTTCAGATAAGATGAGGGTTCACCGCAAGAAACATCCGGAAATCCATTGGAAAAATAATATGAAGCGCTCAAAATTCGGGTTTTCAGTAGCTTTCTTCAGCTTGGGACTTAGAATATTTACACTGACACTTTCCTCAGAAAACGTTGTGGGGCTGAACTGAAAAAAATCGCAAGTGTGGATCCCTGATCGCCGACTGGGGGAGTCGCAAGGGATTCATAATGTTCTGAAAAAAGAGAGAAACCCTTTTAATATCTGGTTTAGGGTTTTCACTAGCGATACGGGGGGTGACAACTCTAAGAAGGCCTGTTTCGGGAGAAAAACAAAATTCTTCCGGGAATCTGAAGATTTTGCCGGCAATCGGGAGACTCGAAAAATTTTCGGGGAAACATGAGATAATGTTGTTAAAATTTCGGGAAGTTTGAAATTTTTGCGAGAATGTCTCCGAAAAAATCGGGAAGATATTCCAAATTTTCGGGACAAATTTCAGTTCCACACAGTATTGCTCAAACAGCGTTTGTTAGAGTTGTCATCCCCCGTAGCGATGGAGTAGGGTCGTAGAGCGTTCTTTCTAGTGAAAATCTAACAACGAAGTCCATGAGCAGTGTCTTTAATTGCGTCTAGTTCGGTCGCAAGATCGATGAGTGAAAACGTAAACAGAAATCTGAACTCGTAGAGCCTGGGATTGGGCATTGTGATTGGTTAATTCTTTCGCCGCGTCTGTAAACGACTGTGACAACCTAGTTTTCACTAGAGCGTAAGTGACGGAATTATATATAAGTCAAGAGCAATCCAAAGAAAATGAAAACCTTTTGATTTTTGCGACTCCGATTCCGTCGAGCTTACAACTCCGTTGTTTGATTCACTCCGACTCCGATAAGTACCATGCTAGCAGAGTGCCCTCCGACTGAATGGGAATTGTGATTGGTTAATTCTTCCGCTACTGCATGCGACTGCAGTTTTCACTAGAGCGTAAGCGACGGGACCAAAGGGACTGACCCGTGGCACCCGTAGGTTTTTATTTGAGAGTGGCGGGTCTTTCGAGGCACGCAGAGAGGGCCTGGGAACAAGGATTTCTTGACTTTGAATCCTACGTCATTGTTGCGTCATTGCAGCCAACTATACAGAAATAGAAAAGTAGCTGTTTTCCGCCGAAACACGAGCCAAAAAGTACTAAGTTCATTTCGTAAAAAAAAGCGATACTTATGACTACACCATGTGCGGGTAAACTATCTACAGCCGTTAACAGGTAACACTTCAAGGCACTTTGGGATTTGTGTCTTTTACTTTCCGTATATATTCAAGATTTATATCTCCCTATCAACACGACCTCGGCATCATTCTAAGATCCAAATGTCAAAAGTTTCCGGAAATTAAACTAAAAGAACGGATAGCACGCGGAATTGCCTTAAAAATCTGTTTAATGGCATCAAACATGGATTAAAAAAAAGATCAAACATGGATTGAGTTCGATTACTGGTGGAATACGGCGGCCGAGAGGAATGGTACCCTCGATCAAACATGGAAAATTTTGCAGTTAGGCCCCGTCCACACTAGTGCGTTTTCGTTTGAAAACGCATACTTTTTTATGCGTTTTTACCGATCGTCCACACTAAAACGATCAAAAACGGGGAATGAAGTCGATGAAAACGGAGGTTTTCATAAACGCTTTTCAAAGTGGAGACTTTTGGAAACGAAGGTCTATCGTTTTAGTGTGGACGACCACCTGAGCATTTCAAAAACGCTTACGTCAGAATTAGTAACGCATAGTATTGCTGACGCTATTGGAGCATGCGTATTGAACAGAAAAACGTCCGAGCAGAGCCTGGTGATGAAAACGCATCTTTGGATCATCGTTTTTCAGCTCCTTGTGTGGACGCAAATCTTTTCATCCGTTTTCGGGGAACCAAAAACGCCGGAGATTTTCAAAAACGCATTAGTGTGGACGGGGCCTTAGTTAAAGACAATTTCCCCCCATGCAAAGTAATTACACTCGATCATCTGCTCATCAAGAAATAAGTTGACATTTGTTATTGAGTATAAGGTCTCCATGGCAACCATGTCACACCCTAAACTCCATGTTTTATACTCCAAACACCAGCATTTATAGTTATTACATCATTTGCATCTGAACATTTCACACAGATCTGTGCCATGAACCTAAAACTATGAAAATCTACATCAATTTCACTCTTGCCTCAACCTATTAGCATATAATCTAAAAATATTGAAACAAAGTGGAAAATTATTTTGCTGTTAGCCTTCATATCATAGAACAACTCAGTCACAAATGACTGTAGCAAAAAATTGACTTCATAGGTTAAATATTCTTTAAAAATAAGGGTTGAGCTGCAACGTGTTTAATCAAATTCCACTAAACAATTGAGAAAAGTGGACTGAAAGTTATAGGACAATGAAACAAACAGGGCTTTTATTTAAGAGAAACAGCCCGTGCAATGCTAATGCTCTGAATGCTGATAATTTTGTTGGCTTGAGTTTGCAGCGACGACATGCATACCAAAAGGTAAGTCTATTCTTGCTTTAAATCCGCTCCGTGCCGTATGGATGAAAAGATTCATCTTAATATCATGTAATTTCCTTCTAGTTGAAATTCGTTCACCTTTAATACTTTGACTCGACTTCAACCCCTCGGCCTCGCTAGTGAGTAGACAATAGATCTGCCTCCTGCCTGTTGAGATTCCATCTCAATTTAAAGGATATATGTGTCTGAACAGATGTTTGAATGTTCGGTATTTCTCAGCGAGTCAGTGTGCACTCTTTGCCGACAATACCGGCTGACTGTGTCTCCAGTTGAATTCTCTGTTTTAAATTTATACCGAGTCAAACGCCGTAGTTCACATGAGCCGAACCTAATTACAGTTTAGGTCGACTCAAATTAACGTCGAACTTAATTCAGACGAACTTAACCTCAGCCGTTCTTTACGGCTGGTGCAGCCGTGAAGAACGGCTAACGGCGATCCAAATACAATCAGTCGAACTTAACTAAGTCAAAAGCCGAACTTCACATGAGCCGAACTCAATTAATTGAGTTCGACTCATGTGAAGTACGGCGTTTGACCCGGGCCTAAGGTAACTGAAGCATCACCATTACATTTCTTTTCGGTATTTATTAACCGATTTTATGAAAGACTTTATTGTGCAGCGAAATCCTTAAGAAAATAGCCCTGAATCTGGCAAGGCGCTAGATTCCCACGTTGAACTTAACCTGTGTCAGTTCAAGATGTAATCTGGATTCTGTGTTGTTAATTCTTTGGGTGTTTTTGGATAACGAAATGATTCAACGCCGAGCCGTCTTTTGTTGTAAAGTATAATAATTGTGTAATCCATTTACTGGATCAAACGTAACGTGAAGATTGTTTTGTTCTATATTTATTTATTTATTTACATTTATTTATACACGGTTTAAAAAAGAAATACATCAGGTAAATGAAATACTAATCTAAACATTACTATAATCATTCACTAAACCTGTTGACGGCCATGAATGCCGTGTCTCTAATTTATAAAGTTAAGATTTACTATTAATCTCTTAAATTGATTGAGTGATTTTGTCTCCCTAAGATTACAGGGTAGGCAGTTCCAGAGAGCTGCACCGCTAAAGCTAAAGCTATTTTGCAAATAGTTAGTTTGTTGAACTGAGGGACAACTAATGAATGGGGTTAGTTTCTAGAGAAACTGTGGTGCTGCGTCGGTGGGAGTGAAGCACAAGAATTTGGTTTTATCGACTGAGTCGATTCGCTCCGACGAAGGGCTAGCGCTCGAAACGTCAGCTTTCTCGAATCTTTCTACGGTGGCTACTTTACCTTATCGACTCAGTCGATAAAACCAAATTCTTGAGGGACAACTAGGCGTTTGTTTTCAGGGTCCCTTAAAGAATAGCGCGTTCCATTGCGTAATATACATGTACAAACAACTCGGTGAAATAATATCACGATTTAGCGCAAGTTGTAAGGGAATCTACGGATACGCACACGGATTTTTCTCTTCTGAGGCAAAATAGGATGTTTTCACCTGACGTCACGCTGGTGTACGAAACAAAAGATTTCTCATTATTTTCTATTACTTTCTTTTGTTCCGTTCACCAGCATGGCCGCTGCGCTTTTGTCTTTTAAATCCTCATGGGATGGTTGCAAACCACCTAATACAAAATGAGGACCTGGCGGACTTCACACAAACACGAATTTCGCATCAGTTTAGTTACCCTACAGAGAAAATTTAAAATTCGCGAAAAAGTCACTCTGGGAATGAAAGCTGATTTCCTTATACCCCCATACATTAGTTATGCATACGGTTCTTAAAATTGAAACTGAAAGCCAAAACAATTGAACACGTAAAGAAAAACAATAGCGTATACATGTATAATTATGCGGAAATCTTACCAGATATACAGATAGATAAAAGACACTTTGTATATAAACAAACTTCGCCGTTAATTGACCGCAAAATATCATCTCTGTATACAATAGAGAACCACAAATTTCGCTGTTACATAACAACGGACCACAAACTTCGTCACTAATTAATTATAACGGCGAACGGGGTTCCCCGCATTCCTTAGAGGTACTTCCAGATAGAACCTGCTGCGTCTCTTCACTGATTCAAATGCGAGGCATCCTCGGAGACCCAGGGGCAGTTAGTCGGGGAGGGACGAAGTAAAAACTCGGCAAAAATCAGCGCGACGAAAGTTTTCAAGAGCGAGCGAACGAGCCCCTGGGTTTCTACACTTACCGAACCAGTTCCACGACCATTTGAAATCCCCGTCTCCGATTGGGCAGAAAATTTGAAAACTTTCGTCGCGCTGATTTTTGCCGAGTTTTTATTTCGTCCCTCCCCGACTAACTGCCCCTGGGTCTCCGAGGATGATCATTACTAAGACATTTTGAGAGCTGTTACTATTCATTCTTTTTTTTATTTAAGCTGAAGTTACAATGTATAAGCTTACCTCTTTTTAAAATTCGCACGAAAAGCAAGTCAGGAACGTTCACCGCGTGGCCCGTGTAAAGGAGTATTCTTTTACATGGAAAGTTTCTGTTAGAGATAAGCTATCCACTGCCCGGTAATAAAACAGGGGAATTTTGTTTTGGTCAACCAAACAATTTTTATAATGATTTCGTGCGCCAGTGTCCACTTCGTGTGTATCTTTTTATGGCGTGGGTCTCAAAGGGCTGCGGCGTACTATTGCAGTCTTTGGCGTATAGTATTCCGGCTTGTGATCAGTAATTCATTCATATTTCAGGTTTCATAGAACTCTGCATGGCGTAGATTTCGAAAACTTTAAGTGTATCTTCGGCGTGGGATTCACCACGAAATGCAGACTGTTTCTCGAGTCTACCAAAAAAACAACTTACGAGTTGAAAGGATACAATACATTTTAATGTGACAGTGAGTGTTTGATTTCGATGCGGCCACGCTGAATCTCACGATTATCCTCCGCTTTGAGGTCATATATATTTTTTAAAAACTTTCCAAGCGAGCCGCCTCAGTTGAACGAGCAACGCAATGGCGATCAAGGAAAAACAATCTTCGTGTAAGAAGGCACGAAAATGGCGCGATAGATGCAGCTCGCTGATTGAGCAGAAAAATACAATGCCAGAAATTTTCTGCCCAATCGGAGACGGGGATTTCAAATGGTCGTGGAACTGGTTCGGTAAGTGTAGAAACCCAGGGGCTCGTTCGCTCGCTCTTGAAAACTTTCGTCGCGCTGATTTTTGCCGAGTTTTTACTTCGTCCCTCCCCGACTAACTGCCCCTGGGTCTCCGAGGATGATCATTACTAAGACATTTTGAGAGCTGTTACTATTCATTCTTTTTTTTATTTAAGCTGAAGTTACAATGTATAAGCTTACCTCTTTTTAAAATTCGCACGAAAAGCAAGTCAGGAACGTTCACCGCGTGGCTCGTGTAAAGGAATATTCTTTTACATGGAAAGTTTCTGTTAGAGATAAGCTATCCACTGCCCGGTAATAAAACAGGGGAATTTTGTTTTGGTCAACCAAACAATTTTTATGATGATTTCGTGCGCCAGTGTCCACTTCGTGTGTATCTTTTTATGGCGTGGGTCTCAAAGGGCTGCGGCGTACTATTGCAGTCTTTGGCGTATAGTATTCCGGCTTGTGATCAGTAATTCATTCATATTTCAGGTTTCATAGAACTCTGCATGGCGTAGATTTCGAAAACTTTAAGTGTATCTTCGGCGTGGGATTCACCACGAAATGCAGACTGTTTCTCGAGTCTACCAAAAAAACAACTTACGAGTTGAAAGGATACAATACATTTTAATGTGACAGTGAGTGTTTGATTTCGATGCGGCCACGCTGAATCTCACGATTATCCTCGGCTTTGAGGCCATATATTTTTTTAAAAACTTTCCAAGCGAGCCGCCTCAGTTGAACGAGCAATGGCGATCGGCGATCAAGGAAAAACAATTTTCGTGTAAGTAGGCACGAAAATGGCGCGATAGATGCAGCTCGCTGATTGGGCAGAAAAATACAATGCCAGAAATTTTCTGCCCAATCGGAGACGGGGATTTCAAATGGTCGTGGAACTGGTTCGGTAAGTGTAGAAACCCAGGGGCTCGTTCGCTCGCTCTTGAAAACTTTCGTCGCGTTGTTTTCTGCCGAGTTTTTACTTCGTCCCTCCCCGACTAACTGCCCCTGGGTCTCCGAGGATGCCCGTAACTGGTTATGGCCTTTACAAGGAAAAGTTTTGAATTTTAACCATTTTTTCTTTTAGCCCACGAAGAGGGTTTGTCTTACAAACCGAAATATATCAAGTAAATTTGTTTCCTTTTTCTTCGCGTTGCCCTTTCTGCTGTATATTTTAATGCAGCAATCTCGTTCCCAGTTCCGCTGGTCAAGAGTAACACGGACTCAGGGAACTAGATTGTTAATGTAGCTGCCAGGTTCAGGCAACGCATGAAGCTAGCCAGCCATGGCCAGAGGTTAATTTAACATCGACGTTTTTGGCTCAGTGAAAGTTGTTGTTTTGAAATGGCTGTAAAGCGAAGAATGTTTTAATTTAAATTAAGGATTTTTTTTCAGTGTTTTTGCTCATTTTCTTCGTGCGTTTAGAACTACGCAGCCTTGTGTACCTCCCTGTCATTTGGAAAGAAACATGACAATTTTTTTTGCTGTCCTGGTTTGTCGGGCTGGCCCGGTAAACGCAATTACATGTCAGCCCGGTTAGCCAGGATCCCGGCATCGCTATACCGTTTGTCAAAAGTCCCGGTAACTTTTCGAGCCCGGAAAGCTATTTTCTGTCTGCAATGTTCACATTAAAGATGGATATTTGTTTTAAAGGCTACGAAATAAAATTCTAAGGTGACGAAACAATTCTGGCTTGTTTGGGCGTTAATACACCCTATAGATTCGACTATAGATTCTGATTTTAAAATTTAGCTCGGGACCCGGGAAGTTATCGGGACTTCGAGAAACAGGCCCCATTGGCCCGGTTGTCATGTATTTCGCAAAGTTGATTTTTGTTGCGTTGAACAGACGTGCCAACATCTCGGCAAAATCGGGCCAGTCCGACTTATGTAATCAGGACCTTAGGGCAAACTGTGAAAAATTGAGATCTTCTTCCGCAGTCTGTCAAGATATGATTCAGTTTCAGTCTGCGGTGGGAGAAATCCTTGTTTTTTGCACACCGTAAAGGTTATATAAAGATAGGAGCCGGTTATCGGCTGCTAATAATGATTAGGCATATTGATCGCTAACCTAAAAGTGTGGACTTTAAAACAAAGAATAATTGCAATTGGTTTTTTACTGTAAACTGACAAATGTCTTTTCAGCCTGAATCAACGTCACGCTTACAAGAAAATTTATTCCGAAACCCTAAACAACAAAGAAATGAAAGAAAAATGTAAAATATAAAACAAAATTAAAGAAGCATCGTGGCATAAAAGTGGGACTCAAGCAGTATTCCATTAATCCTTCGACTCAATATTCAAGAGTTTCTCTCTCTATTTCATGGGCCACTGAAAGCCCAAAAGGTCCTTCAGTTTTCTCCAAATTACATTAACCGATGAGAATTATGTGAAAGCACTTACTATTTAAATTTCTAATGAGAACCGCAATGGTGCTCAGTTTTTACGGATATTAGATATATTTGCATAAGAAAAATAACACTCCACATTGAACCTCTTGAGTGTCAACACATATACTGTTAGCGACAGGTGCATAATTAATATGACGGCGTTTCCATCGAACCCAACATGGTATGTTACAGATGATATTTCGCCGTTAATTAACGGCGAAGTTTGTGGTCCTCTGTTATATACAGAGTGAAGTTAGTCCGCCAGGTTAGATATACTTGCATAAGAAAAATAACACTCCACATTGAGCCTACTATTTGCGACAGGTGTGTACAATATGACTGCGTTTCCATCAAACCCAATATATCTGAGGGCGATGTACAACAACACACAGTGAACCCGACGAATCAACTTTCTCATGAAATCAAAACCGTGAGAGCGATCCTGTTGTCAAAAAATGGATTTCCATATGATGCCCGATTTAGGGTGTTAGCTCTATTGTACATTGTACACATTCATTGTATTAGGTAAAATTATGTATTCTAATATATTCTATGGTATTGTATTCTATTGTATTGTCGTTCTTATGTGCTCTAATATTCTATTGTTTTAACAAAAGAATAAGTGTTACCCCTAAATCGCGCATGGTATATGGATTTCATTTATTGTTATTAATGAGTCTGGCGTTTCTTCAGTTGATTGGAGAATTGAGACAACGGTTTCTTGGTTTGAAGGACCCCGAGGTGTTTATATTACACAACTGAAGGGTTGTTGATAAACAGCGAGTCCCCTATGGAAGGCCAAATGGTGCAAAATTCAAGAACTCTAATTTGATCACATTCAAGGATAACGATCACATTCAACAATCACATTTACATTCAACATATCTAAATTAATCAATTTCAACAGTCATCTCGATCACATTCAAGGTCACACATCACATTCAACAAGCAAATTCACATTCAACATATGTAAATTATCAATCACATTCAACAGACATCTCGATCACATTCAAGAACATTTTTTAAATGTCAACATATCCCATAATGCTTTGCGCTACTGTCGACGTAGCCAGTGGCATAAAAATTCTTGGCTTGCACTTACACCAACATGACGGCCAAATACGCAAAAATCCCATCACAAAAGATTGAATTCACTACCCTGTTAATTCAAAAGCTCTGTTTTAGCCCCCAAATTGGGGCTGTTTCGATGAGTAAAATATGGTACTATTTTGGGGGCTAATTTTGCTCTTCTAAAATGGAACTGTTTGGACCTAACAGGGAGCTGTTTTAGACCTAAAATGGAGCTGTTTTGGCCCAATAGCAAAATAGTGCAACAATGTGGGCTGAATCAGGCCCACCAATGTCCAAAATGGCCCCATGAAGGGCTGAATTAGCTTTAGGGACTCAGAGCTGATTCAGCACTTTGCATTGGGGCTGAAACAGATCTTTTGAATTTACAGTGTATAAGTTCCATTAAATCGGCTTATAAGCATGTATGGTGCAAAAAGAACTTTCAACTGGTTCGATTTTGTTTATTTCCATGGCTTATCTGAAATAGCATGACGAATTGCGTGACCTTTCCAAATCGGAAGCAAAACATCGTTAAAACCTGAAACTTTTTGTGAATGATTGTAACACTGGTATCTACATATCATGTTAGAAACAGCATGAAGCTTTCCCAGTGAGATGTCCGAGAGATTTGCGCTTTTATATAGCTCACAGCTAGTAGCTATGAATTTGTTCTCTTCCGTGACATTGACCTTTTGAACTCGGCGTATTATCTCTCATATTCATAGGAGGATTTCACGAGAGCCGTTAGAATTATATTATTTGCCGTTATATTATATGCCGTTGTGCGGTGCAAGCTCTATTGGCATACATTGTGGTTTCTTTGGCTCACTTTCGTTGCAAGACACTAAATCACGGCCTGAGAAATTTAACAATCCTAGCGCTTTCAAAGCGATAACAAACTTTAGCCCGTATGATACTGAGTATTTTTTTTATCTTGCAACAAAAGTGAGCCAATGGATAAAGAAATAATATAATTTTAACGGCCCTGTACAGCATGAAATCCTCCCGCTATCAATTTGAGATCTGCCGAGATCAAAAGGTCAATATAATCGAAGAGAACAAATTCAAATCAGTCGTGTTCAGCTTGTCTATTTTTCGTCGACAGTAGCGCAAAGCATTATGGGATATGTTGACATTTAAAAAATTTTCTTGAATGTGATCGAGACGTCTGTTGAATGTGATTGATAATTTACATGTGTTGAATGTAAATGTGCTTGTTGAACGTGATGTGTGACCTTGAATGTGATCGAGATGACTGTTGAAATTGATTAATTTAGATATGTTGAATGTAAATGTGATTGTTGAATGTGATCGTTATCCTTGAATGTGATCAAATTAGAGTTCTTGAATTTTGCACCATTTGGCCTTCCATACCCGCGTCGGTTGAACTGATTCGCTTATTGTCCTAGAGAACGCCCAGTGAATTAATAAAATTGGCAGCAGTGAATACATCCTGGTTGCCATTTATTTTTCTTCGCTTCATGCTAATGAGGGGACCTATATCAAAATCAAAGCATTCAAAGCAATTCAAATGCACCCTTCAACAAACTCCTGAACGTGTTTTTACAAATATTTAGGTGTTTTGTGAAATTAAAAGCGGCGAAAAAACAGCTTCGTGTTTTCACACAAGACACAGTTTTCCGTGGAAACGTGTAATTAGCGTTTTAAAATTTATTAAACAAATGAAGAAAAGAAAGAGAGAAGGTGGCAATATTGACTTTCTATATCGTTTTTATTTCTCTTGAAGTACAAACTAACATGGCCATACGTCGAATCAGGATAACAAGGCTGTTGCAAAACGCACTGCCACTATTGCTGTGCTTGGTGGCTTTGTCTTGGATCGGTTTCTATCTTCTTGGGCCTAAGATGCCAAAATATACAGATGAAGTACAACAAATTGAAGCAGCGCCGAATTATAACGACTACAAGGCATTTCACGCCGATCTAGAGAGGAACATTGACCATAAAAATTCAAACACAGCGAAGAAGAATCTAATCGTTGTATCACATGGTCGCTCGGGTTCCTCGCTTATGGGCGATATTTTCAACCACCATCCTTCTGTGTTTTATATGTACGAGCCGTTGCAAACCGTCGAGCGAATTAACACGAGGCTTTCGAAGATAGGTAGCGACACCACTTATAAGAGTCTCGCGCAAGAGTTCCTTAACGGTGTCCTTCGATGCAAATTCGATCAGCCACATGTCTTAGAGGATCTTGAGACGTATTACCGAAAGCAGAAGCACCCTCGTGTAAGCCAAGCCATTGCATCGCCACCTTTATGCCCCTACAAAACGACAGACTCAAGATGGGATCCAAGTCTTTGCCCTCCCATGACAAGCGAATCTTTGGGAAGCGCTTGTAAGGACAACTACGATTTAACTGTACTCAAAGTTCTTATTTCTCGCATTCCTGAGAATACTATCGAGACTATTTTGAATGCTTGCAGCTCTGTGGATGTCAATTGCAAAATTATTTTTCTTATGAGAGATCCTCGAGCTGTGATTCCTTCTTCACAGAGTTTTGGCTTCTTCAAGGAAAAGGGCGACTCTGCAAGGCAAGGCATTCGCCAGTACAGTTACTGGCGATGTAAGGAAACTGAGGACAACTTGGAAATAATTAGAAAGCTACCGAAATCAGTACGTAATAGGATCAAACTTCAACGATATGAAGACCTGGCTTTTGACCCAATGAAAGCGCTTTCTGGTCTTTACGAGTTTGCTGGGTTGCCTGTGCTGGAAAGCGTGCAGACGTGGTTGAATGACACGACGAAACAAAGTAGGGCGGCCTGTAATGAAATGGACGGTGAACAAGCAACATGTACCAAGGATGATGCGTGGGTAGCAGCAAATCGCTGGAGATGGAAGGTACATCCACACGATATCGATATTATCGAGTATTACTGCGGGTGCGTTATGCGCATGATGGGGTACAAGCCAGTGGAGCGGTCCTACGAACTATTGGTGAATAAGAAAGTTCCGCTCTTTAGCGATAATTATGAAGCAAAAGATTGGTTTCGCAACAATGAACGAAACATAGAGGATGTATTAACTTTACAAAATTTAATATAAGTCGCAAGATAATAATTTAAGAATAAAAATTAGCGAAATCCGACATAGAGTTTTGATATCATCTTGACAACATTTTCAAGTGAAGGAATAAAAACATGTTATTAAAGGAGCTATGCCGACCATTTTTAGTGTTATTTTAAAAAGCTCAGTTAAAAGACGTCTTTTAATCAGTGGAAACCCAAATCCAGTTTTGTTTACAATTATTCTGCTGGTGCTCTAAGAATAAAAATAAGTGTCTTAGGCTGCAGATGGCCAGGGAGGAAATGGATTGCAACTTGAAGAAATTGGGTCAATTTTTTCAGTTTATCCCCTTCTGTCCTGCCGAACTGTCATACGACTTTTAATTTGGGGGCAGTTTTGAGCCAAAAACGCCAAAATATCCATGACATAGCTCCTTTAAAGATATAATTTTATATTTTTTAGTTCTAACTTTTAACAATTTCATAAAAGGGTTAGTTTCTAAAAACAATTGTCAGTGGTGCTAAGTTGATAAGTTACCATCACGGTAAATAGATTTCAAAAGGTTACATTTCGAGCACTCAGTTTCCTTTGCCAGAGCGAATCACGGCTAAATCCTGGGTCACACTAGCGACATAACGAAAGAACATGAACACAAGGACATAAAGAACATAAAGAAAAGATAAGTTTTTTTCCTTATGACGTTATGTAATTATGTTCCTATTTATTTAAGTCGTATTATCGATGTTGTATTGTTCACAGTCTTTCAATTTCTTTACGGTCGCCAGTTTATCTTTATTAGCTTTTATTTATTAGAGTCGTTTTCATTGTCGATCGAAAATAACTTCGCGATTCGCAGTTGCTTTTGTTTTGCATCGCTACTGTTCACAGTCCCCTTCTTTCCCGTGTGTCAGTCGATCACTCGGTTCGAGTTGCCGTCATTTTGGTTTTTCATCATGGCGAGCGAAAACTGGGGAGAGTGCAAAAATCCCGGGATTCGTCGCGTGGTATGAAATCAGATGTCGGTTATCAGCCAATATTATCCTACGTCCGATTTGATTTCCCTCGTCCGATTTTACTTCGATGACGACAAACAAACAACTCAAAGTTCAGAGTATAGATATTAATTTTTCATGCTGGAAGAAAAAGGAAGTCGTTTGCAGACGGCAGGGAAGGCGAAATAAAAAATCTGACGGCAATTAAATTCGGTGCCAGGAAACACCAAAAATGAAGTGGATAAGATGCGATTAGAAAATCAATCGGAGGGTTATAAACTTAAGCTGATAAATAAGCTCCCTTCTGGCTTGCTTTTATATCGGAGGATAGTGCCTGGGCTGAAGCCCTGGATGTGGGGAGGGGGGGACTGTGATATGAAAATGACGGTGGTACTTGTCCCACCTTTTAGGGGTCAAAATTTGTAGATTGTTACCACTTAGGGTGCTGAATCTAAAATAACCACCGTTAGAATCATCGCAGTACCTTTTAGGGTATTGATCCGAAAAAATATGACATAATGTCTTGTGTTGTTTAAAATTGGTGCCTCTTTAGGGATAAAATATATTCGAGCCACGCCTATCAAACAAGATTCTGGTACCTTTAAAAGTTGTTTTCGAAAATTTCCGACGAGCACCCCGTCATTTTTATATGATACATGTAGTCCCCTCCCGGGACAACTGCGAAATTCTGAGGACAATACTTCAGCGCGGGAAAACACGTGGAGCAAGTCACGATTGGTTTTGGTTTTGCTTCTGATTGGTTAAGAAAATGGCGCGAGATTTTTTAGTCAATAACAAAAAGCAGCAATGCAAAACCAAAGCAATCGCGAAATTACTTTCGATACTCTAATGAAAACCTCTGTATTTAGGAATTCGAATACCATGTAATGTAACGCTTAACGGATCCGAATAATAGTATGTGACGAATGCGGAGACAAAGTTTTTGCTCTTGCGTAAAGTTAGTTAGTCTGAAATAAACTCCAGTTTACGGATTCTCCCTATTTCGGACGCTAATGATTGTCTTGATTCGTCCCCAACGGCACAATTTTATTGTTTTCACTCTCGTTTTAACCGACACTGACCAAACGGTCTCTAAGCATTAACGCATTTGAAATCTTACAATTTTTTTTAGAGGTAAAACATCAAACACAAGGCAGAGTGTTTTACTCAGGACGGCTTCCAAACACCGTAAGTGGGTTGAAAAAAAAAAACGAGGCGCAACCAATCTTTAAACCGACCAAAGCCCTTGTGTAAGGTTAAAATTCGTTTACTATAAATTTAATTTAATTGTAATTCTGTCGTTGAAGGGTACCTTAAGGGTACCTTAAGTGACAAAAGGCTCAACTGAAGAAACGGCTTGTCTTGTATCTTGTATTAAAAAGAAATTAAAAGGCTCAACACATTTTCTAATAAAAGCAAAAAAGGTGCCTCAAAATGACTAAACCATCTCCAAACAATAAAAATGATGATCGCCCGAGTTCTCGTATCATTGGGGTATATGAATAAATTTGAAATGCTTTTAACGCCAGCTTTTAGTTATTGTTTTCACGTTTTAAGAAACAATCGGCTGGTGCACATTCATTTGAATGCTATTATAAAATATTAGTAAAATGATCACTGAGAAATTGTTTTACGGTTAAAGAAATCAAGTTACGCGAAAGAGGATTTGTTTTTTTTTTCGGCTTGTGTAAAGTTAAAATTCATTTTCTAATTAAAAGGTTTAACACATTTTTCTAATAAATTAAAGCAAGGTGCCTCAAAATGACTAAGCCATCTCCAAACAATAAAAATGATGATCGCCTGAGTTCTATCATTAGGGTATATGAATAAATTTGAAATGCTGTTAACGCTTGCTTTTAGTTATTGTTTTCACGTTTTAAGAAACAATCGGCTGGTGCACATTCATTTGAATGCTTTTGTAAAATATTAGTAAAATGATCACTGAGAAATTGTTTTACGGTTAAAGAAATCAAGTTACGCGAAAGAGGATTTGTTTTTTTTTTCGGCTTGTGTAAGGTTAAAATTCATTTTCTAATTAAAAGGTTTAACAAATTTTTCTAATAAAAGCAAAAAAAGGTGCCTCAAAATGACTAAACCATCTCCAAACAATAAAAATGATGATCGCCTGAGTTCTATCATTAGGGTACATGAATAAATTTGAAATGCTTTTAACGCTTGCTTTTTGTTATTGTTTTCACGGTTTAAGAAACAATCGGCTGGTGCACATTGAATGCTGTTATAAAAATAAGTAAAATGACTACTGAGAAATTGTTTTTCGGTTAAAGAAATCAATTTACGCGAAAGAGGATGTTTTTTTTACGGCTTGTGTAAGGGTCAAATTCGTTTACTAGTACTTAAAAATACTAAGCTCGACAAAAGGCTCAACTGAAGATTGAAACGGCTTGTCTTGTAAACGAAATTACAAAGTTTAACACATTTTTCTAATAAAAGCAAAAAAGGTGCCTCAAAATGACTAAGCCTTGTCCAAACAATAAAAATAATGATCGCCTGAGTTCTATCATTAGGGTACATGAATAAATTTGAAATGCTTTTAACGCCCGCTTTTTGTTATTGTTTTCACGGTTTAAGAAACAATCGGCTGGTGCACATTGAATGCTGTTATAAAAATAAGTAAAATGATCACTGAGAAATTGTTTTTCGGTTAAAGAAATCAAAAAGTTACGCGAAAGAGGATTTTTTTTCGTTTAAAATTCGAACATCTCGCAGTCAAACAAAGAAAAGAGACGAAAGAGATCGCGTCGTGTTTTCACAACTTAAATAGTTTCCTTGGACACTGCGTCACAACACGAAGGAACGTGTGGAGCCGAGGAGCTTGTTACAATAGGCTCCCGTGGTGGAGACTATAACGCCTTTTTCAAGCCGTTGGCTGTTAAATTATCAACCACAGTTGTACATTTTTGTATCAATTTGAAACTTTCTCTTAAATTGGAGATGTCCTTAAAGTGCTACTACGATCAAATTGTCGAATACCTTTAATTTTCGCTTAATTGGTAGTTAACTTCCTAAAGTACATGATTTCCAAAGTATATCCTCATGCGATGAAGGAAAGTGGTTTTTTTTGCGCTCAAACTCCGATAATTTTCATCCGCCATTGAACCGCCATGTTCCTGCGGCCTGGTTACCAACGGCAGAGGCCTGGTCACTTGGAATTCGCGGGGAAATCAAGTGACGTCATTTTCTCAAGTCACAGCGCTGGCCAAGGCTAATTTCTCATACGATTTCACCCACTTCGATGCTTTCCTGTTTTCGAAAAGTCTTTCTTCCTTTTAATGATGGGAAGTCGTTGTGTTGTACAGGAGTGCAGCAATGAGACTGACAGAGCGGCCGGAATCGCGCTGCATGCGAGCGGGACCGACAAAACGATTGATTGTCAGAACCAAGGGGAAGAATTTACATCCTCACGAAGGACACGTTTTGTTTGTATTTTCTCGATTCACATTGAGGAAAACCGTTTTTCATGGGCTCTCTACTAGCATATGGAAAAAGAGGAGCGATCAACAGATTGTAAATCTGAAAGAAATCTGCACAAAGGAGAAGAAGCGACAAAAGGTGCGCGCAAAGTGTGTGAATATTCTCATAAGCTTACTGATTGTTTTTATCTGGTGATTTCTCGCTAGCTTGCTTTACACTCATACAAAAAAGAGGCACAATACACATTTCATATCGTGTTTCTCAAGTACCAAACTCTGATTAAACGAATAAATAATGTAAGCGTAAAAGCTTTTAGAACTGACTAAATGAAAAAATATTTTGCAAGGATTGGTGTATCAATTTGGAACTCTATTCCTCATTCTGTTAAATCTTTTTGTAAACCCAAGTTTCAAAATAAGATTAAACAAATACTTCTTGATACTTTAGAGCTTGAGAATGACTATATTGAAGTCTCTCATCTGATCAATTGCTTCAGCAAAATTAATTATCATAGACCTTGGAAAGCATAATTATTTGATGTACTATATTTTAGGTTTTGCACTTATTGTATTTCTTTTTTGTCTTATAGTTTAGGTAATCTTTTCTTTTATCAACTTTTATTAACTTAAGCCTATAAGTTTGTATTAATCTTTCCCCCGCCTCGATTAGCCTTTTAATTTTATGTTGTTTGACTCTCAGTCGCCCATGACTGGGCTACTCCCTCCCCTCCTCCCCCCCCCCCCCCCCCCCCCCCCCCCCCGCCTTGACAAAGGGTGATTTAAAAGGACATCAAGGACAGATTCTTTGAGACTTTCGATGTGCAAACATATCATTTTCAGTCCGACCCTTTATATGTTTTTTTGGACCTCATCAGCCAGGAATAGAAGCATATGAATTGAAATCTTGCATGGAACTCTCTGAGTATGTCTAGATAATCAAAATGAAAGGGCAAGTCTGTATATTTCACTGCTTGCAATTCAGGTCTGAAAAAAAGTGACATTTTGATATTTAATAATTTCTTGTTACCTCATTTGCATAAACACAGCTTTTTGGACCAGAAATGGTGAGAATTCAACGAAATCACATGAAAACTTCTAGAATGCAGATGAGCATGTGCATGTGTAGGAAACCACAGGGGAAGTTTGTGTCTGTCACCTCTGAGACTTGAAAACAGAATGACATTTTCAGTCAGAACTTTATAAGGGTTTGGGGGACAGACTTTTGGACCTCATAAGCCATATGGAATTGAAGCAAATTACTTAAAATCTTGCATGCAACACTCTGAGTATGTCTTCATGGTGGAAACGAAAGAGCAAGTTTGTATCTTCCACCGTTTCAATCTAAGCCTCAAAAGAAAATGATATTTTGACCTATTTCTTGTCAGGAAATATGTACATCAACAATGTATAAACACATTTTGTCTACAGTACCTTTATTTTTGTGTTGATTTGTAAAAAGAATATCAAAATCTTGTTGAACTAATAAATTTGTTGTTGTTATACATGATATTGACTCTACATTTTTAAGTATAAATACTTAACGGTAAGAATAACCAAGAAAAAGGAAGGTTGGAAGGTTGCTCACAACAGTTTTCATGTTTACTACATTTTGGTACGTTCATGCATTTTCCCAACTCTCACTGCACCCAACAATGAATGTATCAACTGTTACCATACAATAGTGTATCAAAATCAGAGAGACTTGCTTGGGCCAGGCTGAATACATGGATTTGACTATGCATTAGAATAAGAAAAAGTTTACAAATTAACAAAAATAATTGGGAGCAGATTTCCAACAATTGCACAATAATCTGAATAACAAACTTACACAATCTGCTCCAAAGAATATTGTTTTTAATGTATATTACTCTGTAAACACATACTTTTACTCAGGTGACATAGAATAACACAATAAGAAAAATGGGGGTTACTGGGTAAACTTTCATACCATAAGTCCCAGAAGGTAATTAGTCAGTCTCACTGATTTGGCTACTGTTGCTATGGTAACAGTTAATAGCATCATGTAAAACATTTTTGGGTTCAGTGGAAGTTGGACATGACTGTTATCATTCAAGGCCCAGTTACCAAAATTGCCTACAATATGTGGATGCCTGTTACCAGAAAATACAGTCAACTCTCTCTAAGACGGACACCGTCAGGACTGGCCCCAACTGTCCATCTTAGAGAGGTATCCATCTTATAGACAGCTTAGTTACAGTAAAATGACTGAAAAACCGAATGGCACCGACCAACACCAGATGACAGTTTTATAGAGGTGTCCGTTACGTGAGAGTTGACTGTATACCCAAATAAATTTTCATCAAATAAGATAGAAGCAACTGGAAACCTGATGTGAGCCACCTTAATTAGCTTGTGTACATAGAAAACATCTCATTGCAAATTGTTGTTGTCTTTCACATTTATTTTCTCATTGATAACTGAACTTATTCACATCTGGATATAATAAATACAATGTATTGATAAAACCTTTGAAAATTTTTTTTGAAACATTTAGTCCTCCCCCCCCCCCCCCCTTCCTCTTTGTAGTAAGTGTACTCCTTATCAGAATTTGGGAAGGTTTGCCTGATGCACAGATTGGTGATATGCCACAGATCTCAGGAACCTAAAGAAATAAAATTACAGAGGATGTTTTTGAGTGTATATGTTGTGGTTTAAATTTTTCTTTGGTTTAAAAATTTTCAAACCAGTTTGATTTTCATTTTTCTTTGTCTCAGATTCATTATCATAATGTGACACAAAAGAAAACAAAAATTGAACTGGTTTAAAAAATTTTAAACCAAAGAAAAATTTGAACCACAACATATACAAATGTGGTTATTTGGACTTGTCGTTCGACCTTGCCATATGAGCAAATTTTGTGTGTAGTCCCAACATTGCCTGCATGACTGGTGTTTGTGGGAGGACATACCGGTAGTTTGAGTGGTGAAGCTACATGTACATGTATTAAAGGGATAGGAACTGGCAAGCTAAGTTGGTATTTTTTATTCTTTTTAATGCCAACAATACTGCCACTGTGCAAGCAATCACATCCTCTATATTGATATGATTTGCAGAGTTGTTGCCTTAAAGTTCTTTTATCTTAGATGGGAAATGACATTTTTGTTCTTGTTGCTGCGAAGCACCAGCTTCGCAGCAGACTATTTCGAAAGGACATGATGACGTCACGAACACACGATTGCTAGATACCAAAGTCCTGAGGCAAAAAAATATGTTTGTCGCGAACTTTGTCGTGTAAAATGCCTCGATTTCGTGCATTCAGAACGGCCTGGAACGGGGTTGGAGAGAACGGGCTTGCCGCCATGATGGATTCCGCAATACAAACCGATTTGGTAAGTGAAAATATATCGCAACCGCTTATAAAGATGTTGCCAAAAATGTTTATCAGAACTTTTATACAAATCGTCGGGAAACTCTGTACTTCCAGTCGTCGAAAAATAAGGAACATGTTGCGAGTAAGCCAGTAAAACTGCATCTTCCGATCGTGTAGTGAAGCTGAACACAGAAACTACGAGTAATGACACTAATCACAACAATCTAACTTTAATATCGGCCTTTTTGGCCAGCAACTGAGAGGGCTCTGCACTCTGCATATCAATTGTGACATTTTTGTTTTTAATTTTTAGTCACGTCCCCGTTGTTTCGTGACACGACCGTCCGTTTGGTTTGTTTACAAATTTTAAATGAAAATAATTCGCGATGGCCAAATTCGAAAATTTCTGTGCTACTGCTATAAAATATAATTTAAGAAAGCTTTAAGGATATAGCACCATTTTAATAGATTTTGGAATATCCATGCATTGTGAGTAAATTGTGACTTTTAAACTGCTGACAAACATGACGGACGTGCTGCTCTAATCCGGGTCTAAACAAAGTAATTACTTTGCTTTGGGACTACGACACTAATGTGAAAACAGCTCCATAAATAAAAGTCATAAATCACATCTTCGCAGCAATTCACTTTCTATAAGAAACTACTAGTTTACACGTATATAGAAACCGCTTTTGGTAAGCCAAACTCAGAAGGAACACTAACATGGATTGTTGTTATAAATGTAGGTTTGCACAATAAAATACAGTAATAATAATAATTTAATAAAGTTGTTGTTATTGTTGCAGTAAGTTGTTCAGTTTGTAGTAAATTCCATAAAATGAATTATGAATATTGTCGTGGTTGTTTTCAAACATAGCTACAATGAACTTGCAATTACCCAGGATTAGAGAGCGTTTTCTAAACTCCCTTGTCAGGAAATGATATCAGGTTTGATAAATTTGTGCCTATATATATATGAAATGGAGAGGAAACGTAGCGTCAATTAGAACAGAACGATGAGCTGAAATTGACGCCATTGTGCACAGCTTTCATTTAGATTCTCACTTATAAACAGCAGTGCATTTTCGATGGTAAAAAAGAACAATAAGCTCGATCATTTCTAACTGAAACTATACCTAATACTGTACACTCTCCTTATTGCGCCACTGTGAAAGTCTGAAGTTAACCTCAAGGTAAACTGGCTTCGGCTTCAATGAGTCTCCGAGAACACAGCAAACAATTCATCTACATACCAATATTTGGTGTCTTCCTCGCCAGAAAAAAGAATCAGCAAAGCCTGCTCTTCCTCCTCGTCGGCCTCTAGAAGACTCCTAGAGCTACAAATAATAGCTGTTCAAGTTTTCGGCTGCCTCTTCTTCAGTCGGCACTGGCTCTACAGACCTCTACAGAGTCATCGCAATTGACGATTTCTTCGTTTTCATTGCCTATATCATGTGAAGACGATCCAGACAAGCTTTCTGAATCACTGTTGTCACTACAACTTTGAAATTCGTCGCGAGAAGGGTCTTTAGAAGCCCCGAGCTAGTGAGTGAACGAAGCCATCGGATCAGCGACTTGAGAAAATGACGTCACAACATAAAAACAATATAGATTTGAATGAATTACCGCACCTCCAATCCCTGTTATAACGCGGGCTCACTGGAACATAAATCCATAATGGCGGACTCGAAAAGCACTACTTTCTAAGTTCAATATTTTCACTTTGCGGGGCCCTAACTTAATTTAATCGACCTAGACAGGTACAGTGACATCTGATAAGCTGTAAGGAACGCGTTTTTGTTTTATACCTGACATTAATTTTTGATCATAGTAGCACTTTAAGGTATATTAAGCTGAAAAGTCAAGTCAAAAGAGCATTTCCTTTGATATGCCTCAGTATAGCAATGTATTTCATCGGCTGTTATTTTGTTGCAAGATTGGCTCCTTCCAGTCAGGCATACACACGCAAAATTCAGCAAATTGGAGCAGGACAAATTAATTTCCATACAGAATGGAACTTTGAACAACAATCAAGGGCCGCTAGAAAGAGTTATCATCGTGTCACACGGCCGGTCTGGATCTACGCTCATGGGTGATATTTTCAACCATCACTCTTCCGTGTTCTATATGTATGAACCGTTACAAATTGTTGAACGAGTAATAAAAAAGTTGAGTGGTGACTTGAATTACAGCGGCCATACCGAAAGGTTTCTTACCGGCGTATTTCGCTGCAAATTCGACGAGAGACACATCTTAGATGAAATCAACTGGTATTACCGAAGGTTGAACCATCCCCGTGTTAGCCAAGCCATTGCTTCTCCGCCGTTATGCCCTTACAAAACGACAGACCCAAGATGGGATCCAAGTCTTTGCACTTTCATGACAAGCGAAATTTTGGGAAGCGCTTGTAAGGACAACTACAATTTAACGGTCATAAAAGTTCTCCTGTCCCGTGTCCCTGAGAACAGCATTAAAAATATTCTGACTGCTTGCGAACCATTGGATATCGATTGCAAAGTTCTCTTCCTCATAAGAGACCCTCGAGCCGTTATAGCTTCCTCGCGTAGCGTTGGTTTTTTCAAAGAAAATGGCGACTTCGCGAGGAAGGGCATTCGGCAATTCAGCTACTGGCAATGTAAGGAAACTGAGGACAACTTGAAATTTATCGGCAAACTTCCGGACTCGCTCCGTAAGAGAATTAAAATTCAACGATACGAGGACCTGGCTTTTGACCCACTGAAAGCGCTATCTGGTCTTTACGAGTTTGCTGGGTTGCCTGTGCTGGAAAGCGTGCAGACGTGGTTGAATGACACCACGAAACAAAGTAGGGCGGCCTGTAATGAAATGGACGGTGAACAAGCAACATGTACCAAGGATGATGCGTGGGTAGCAGCAAATCGCTGGAGATGGGAGGTTCATCCACACGATATCGATATTATCGAGTATTACTGCGGGAGTGTTATGCGCATGATGGGGTACAGGCCAGTGGAGCGGTCCTACGAACTATTGGCGAATAAGAAAGTTCCGCTCTTTAGCGACAATTATGAAGCAAAACATTGGTTTTGAAAAAAGGTTTATTATTTTATTGAAAACAATATTAAAAGCGATGGTGTTACATAAAACCGGCATTCCTTTATAACCGTAAAGTTCCGAAAGAAACACCCCTCGTTAATTTCAAAATTAGCAGCCTACGGCGCTCGCTACTTTTGGGGGATGGTTACTCTCGGGTAACAAAAACCCTTAAAAGACGTTGCGGTCGTTTGTTTTTGTTTTGAAATGCTCCATTGTTCATACGCGTTATCTGATTGGTTGCACGCATTCAAGCGTGAATTTCGTGTTACACGAAATTCAGCACAGAAAGTGATCACGGCGCGCACAACATTTTGGGTGAAGGTGGGCCTTTAAATAAAGCTGGTACGAGCTCTTTTTCCGCATGAAATAAAAGACAGAAATTCGCAACAATTTGCTTTTGAAAAATGAGACGATGTTTGTCGGCCCATTTTCATGTTACTGCCACATGGGTGGGTTCCAGAGGTCCGTTCTCTAAATATCAAGACCGGAATAGCGTGAAATACCGGTTATATGTCCTGGGCGTATATAACTTCGTAAGGGTTTTTCGGCTGGCAAGTAAAACATATTGTGATAAAGAAGCGTTGTTTCGGTTAATTTGAAGGGGTGCAACCAGAAGAAGGAAGAAGGGGGGTTTGGGGGCTTATAACCGGCATTTCACGGTAAACCGCGGTCCACTCGCACGCCAGTTTTCACTAAAAAGAAAAAACCCTGACATCCAGTGTACTTTTACCAAGCAATGTATAGAGTGTACAATCTTACCGTGACACATCTTCATGGAATAAAATACACTGAATGAGAAACCGAAAGAAACAAACAATTTACAAGTGCATGTATATGTCGCTTTGAGAATGAATGTGAAGAGTTCGAACATTAAAATGAATCTAAAGGTTGTGAAATACAGGGTAAAGACAGTATATGGTTTCCTTCCATCGATCCATTTTGAGCAGCTTTTTAGGTCTTTTCCAGCTAATACTCCATGAGAAGTTCATAAATAGCTTCAATACGTCTAACTGTCTGGCGTTTTCTTTTAAAAGCTCACTCAGTCCACCGGTTGCCACAGTTCACTGCTGTACAAACATAGTACAATCTCATTTGCTGGAAGAAAGGGAAAACTATGGATTAGAAGAACTCTATGAACGATTAATGGCTTAATGCTTTGCTTGCGTGTTTCTCACAATCATTATATACCAGTGACTGACTCGGTCGTCCTTCTTGTCTCTTTTGGGGAGAGAGACACGGTGGGACGCGCGCGGGAGAGAGACACGGGGGGACGCGCGCGCGCGGATAGACGCGGAGTACGCTTGGGATGATAGGAAGGAGGAAAGAGAGAAAGAGAAATCCCTTTAACGACAACCACGACTGCACAACAAAGGAAAACATTATTGAAAGAGCTAACTTTGCAGGACAGACAGACAGATTTCAGCCAGGGAGGAAAATTAACCTCGCTTTTTTAGAGTTCTCCTCCATAAAATCCTGAATTTTGTCATTCGGTACTCCTATTTGGCAGAGAATGGCGACAAAGAAATGCGCCAAAATGTTTAACGCATGTGGATATCCATTGCACTGCTCATACACCAAGTAAAATCTATCATCATTCGATGAATTTTTTTCTTCCTTTTCATTGGCCAAAAGCCCAACACGTGACCTGCGACAACAGAACAATGAACCCTGAAAACAATAGAGCTGCGTGATACCGTGGTCCAATGATATTAGTGGTTTTAAATAGCTGCGTGGTATCTGCGAATAACTGACTTTGAATAATTCTGCTCATAAGCACAACGGTGCATTTGTTGCGAATAAATGTTCTGCTCTCGTCCTCTTCAATGGCAGCCTGATTTCTGCTACATGTTTTTGCATTTTTTGAGAAAACAAGACGCTGTGGAAGCGTATACTTGGGCGTCGTTGTATTAGGCATATTGGAGAATAATTGTCTTGGGAATCTGCATGCACGTTATTTCACGGTTTGATGATAGGGAGTATTCGGATAGTGTGAGCAGTCTAACAAAGAAGCGCGTTAACCGTCAAAACAAGAAGACACAGTACACTTTAATAGCGTGCGAGATCGCACGTAAATTATTAAAGTAGCGTGTCAACTGTGTCAAAAGACGAGTACATGCTGAAAAATACAAATCGATGCCTACTTTGTACTTACCGTTGAAAAAAGGCCGTATGTCAGAGTTTCCCGATGGTTGTTATTGGTTTTAGCTAAATCTTGTAACTAGCTGGTCTGTGTTTCTGACACTTTTGAAGTGAATGCAAATGTAGCCGCAAAGTGGCCTTTCGAAGCCATGATGTAATTGCCTGGTCCGGACCCGAGATCAAAACAACTTTTCCAATTGAAAGTTTTGCTGGAAGTATTCCCGCCGTTATTATAATAAAGTTTGAATGAAACTTATAACTTTAATCAAAGTTAACGACAGAAGTGATAATTTAGGAGGAGAAAAACAAATTTAGCCCTTTGAAACATATTTTTGCAGTTGAGGTAAAAATGTTGCAATTTGCATAATGTGAAAGTAATTTGAAACCTTTCCAGTAACGCATAACGCAGCTGTTTCATAAAACATCTCGCAATCAGTCACATGAAAATATATCCAGTTTTTATTCCTCTGTATCCGAAACACAGAAAAGAAAATTAAATGAAAAAGTGATCGCTTTAAGGTTATTTTCGCCCGAGAAACATTCACTAGCGGAAGCAAAACTCGCAAGTAACGTCTCGCAAGACAACGCGTGCATTGTTTACATCTTCTCTCGGCGGTGAATTTTTGCACCCAAAGTTTCAGTTGGCTGTTCTGTTCCTTCAACTTCACGAAATAAAAATTAATGAAAGGCAAACAACCGAAAGAAGTGAAATTAATTGGGATTCCTACCACGCTTATATTTCTTCCTTCGCTGTCCCCTGTTCACTTCTTATTAAAGTGCCTATGAAATGAAATTTATTTTTTGATGTATCGAAAGTTTCACCTTTTTAGACCTTGGAATAAAAGGTTTAAAGTGTTAGGGACGATGCGAAATGCTTTTTTTATGGTCTCAAAGTTAGGTTGTTGGCGCTAAAAAGTGGCTCCAATTTGTGCGCGGCCAAAACCAGTGTCATATTACACTGTGACGTAAATAGTTGTACAAACTGCTGCGGGAATATAGAGAACAAGAGAGCTGACAAGAGACGTCGCTAGAGGTGGACCAATATTATGTGGCGAGCGGCCTCAAACATACGAGATATTAGAATTCTTCGATAACAGAGGGTGTAACAAAGCTTTATTTTGCTCCAGAGGAAAATAGGCCGGCGAAATACACGAAATTTGTTCGTCGACATCGGAAAGGGTACGTCAAGCGATGTTGTTTTCAATGAAAGCGCTTATTGTTAAGATTAATATTATTTTGCAAAAGAAAATAACATTCCGGCCGGTGAGGCCGTTTAATCAAGCATAATTTTTCCAATCTATATCCTGTTTGGAAGTTCCTTCAAGCCTCGGCTCGACTGGAGAGCCGTCGAAGTCAGTGAGGCCTACAAAAATATACTGACTCGATCAGCACTGACTGGTGAGTAATATAAATGTTTATACGGTATTCCGAATTATAAAATTCAAAGTGCAGCGACGCAAGTGTTCACTGGAAGGCGTTTATTCTACGGAACATATATCAAAAATCTACACGTACAAATGCGTAAGACTATTCGAAACAAAATACATCGCTGAATCATTGCGTGTTCGATCAGATCAATTTTTATACAATGAAATATAAATCAGACATAAATGTAAACACGATACTTTGAACTCACTTACAAGCCGCCAAGTGGTTAAAATTTCCAGAAACGATCAATCGATGACAAGACACTGAACTAAGAAGCATAATTATTACGTATATACTTGAGTTCAAACATTTTGAATAAATAAATAAAAAAATACGCTATCAAGGCACCTTGCCGCTAAAAATACACCATTCACATTCAATTCAGCAAGCCGCCTGAAAAACACCACCTCGGATATGCATAACATGTCAGTATAATTTAGAAACTTTCAACTAGCAAGCCGCCAAGACATATCCTTCGCATTGAAAAAAGAACTTTAAGTAGACGAGCGAATTGCCAAGCCGATAAAATAAGTTCATAACCTCCACGCGCGATCAATGAACTTCAGAGAAGACCGGCAGAGTCGCTAATGCGCTAATATCTTGATTTGTTTGTACTACAAATATATCGTTCGCGTTCGATAAACGCTAGTCAACGAGCCACTAAAAAGAAATAACAAAAACGCCTCTGCGTTCAATAAGCTTACAACTCAACTGGCGAACCACTGAGACGCTGTGCTACTGAAATGTATACCTTTCACGTTCAATAATCTAAATGATCAAAGTCCGTCTTCTTCATGTTCACTTCCTTCGCTCAAGCGGCACAGTCGGTTCGTCTCGCTACGGCAAAACTACAGTGGACACGATCATTTCAGTTGATCAAGAGTGATCCGAAACTGATCCTCTTCACCTTCAGAGGACTGTAAAGAAACAAATTTTCGCTGTCTGACATTTGTACAGCCAAAAACGTTGGCAAAATGACCATCACGCTAAAGGATTCCAAGGGAATTATAGCGTAAACAAACCAATGTGTCATACTATTTACGTAATTTACGTCATCACGCACGCCCACTCGCCCCCAGGCTCTCCAAAAATTGGAGCCACTTTTCAACCGAAGTGACGCATCTTCGAGGAGCTAAAAAACCGATTTTCTTTCTTTTCCTCGGGAAATGATTATTGTTTTCGTTCTTTGGACATAATAAACTAATGAAAAACGAAGGAAAAAAATTCATTTCATAGGCACTTTAAATAAGCGCTAGGTATGTATTCGTCTAAATTATCTTCTTCATGTTCGTTTGAACATGTTTTAGCGGGTTTCCGTCATGAAGGTATCGTAGAATTAATAGCGAGTGTCAAATACTTTCGCAGTGTCTTCTTGAGTAATTTCTTTACGCATATTGAATATGAAACTGTTAGATGCAACAGAGAAAACACGACTCGCACTTTGTGACGTTCGCCTCGCATCAACAAACAACAGGTGTACTCCACCGCGGTTAAACGAGAGAAATTTGCAAAAGTTAACCAAAGTACTTCAAAGTTAAGGTTGTCATTTTCACTGTTTATTAAAAGTTTCATATATTGACAATACACTTTCAACTCACTAAACGTTTTGAAAGTTTACTAAAAAAAGTTCTAAGCGTTTGAAAACTATGAACCGCAGAACTGTTGGCGCCATTTGCCAACACAATTGTGCTCAGGCACGAAGCGTTTTGATCAGTTTTCAACGATGGAAAAGAAGCTCGTTATTTTGAGCCGGAAAGATGAAAAGATAGTTACATAAACTAATTATTTTATACATCCTTGCCCACGTTTCCACTTAATACTAAATGAATCCCACCAAATAAAACGAAAAACGCCTCGGACGTGTGACCGCGGTGAAGGTTTGAACAATCCCGCCATCCCCAGAGTTGCGCAATACTGCACATTTGTCGACGACCAAACTGCATTTTAATACTTGGTCGCTCCGCCCAAGTAATAATATAAATTGAAAAACAAACTGAACTAAGCTACATGTATTGCAAAATATCATGATTTGTCAGTGTCAATTAATTGCCTCAGCCTTCTGCTTCAGCAAATACTGTAATTGATCTGCTTGTCACTGACAAATAACGATATTTTGCTCAATCTTGTCCAATAATTGATAATTGTTTTGTGAAAAGGGATTCCGACAAACTGTACTACAGGGGTACAGCCAGGCCAACAGGAGGGATATTTGCATGCATGTGCATGCATCCGCTATATTAGTGTGATTGCGGATATTCAGATGGCAAGGGAAGTACTACAAGCTTACTATCTGTTTGTGTGGGTGGACTGTGCTTTTAAATGGCCGCATCCGGTATAAATTTAGCCTTTCTAAATGCAATAATTGAACTGAAAATTATCAAAAATATAAATACAATGATGAACTTTGTTGTTACAACAACAACAACAACAACAACAACAACCTTTATTCATGTGTCAAATCTAAAATAGCAGTTATACAACCACTAACTGGGGACACTAAATACTACCTAAAAATATTTAAGAATTTAAAATAAAACTATATATAATATGTACAATTTAAAATCTAACCTAAGTCTTACATAAAAGGCAGTTGTCACATTTACTATCAGTCAATTTAGAAACAAGGTCTATTCTACGTATGTAACATTTAAACGTTACAGTGTGTGTTTGTTTTGTTGATTTACATGTAAAGCTTGGGAGAGCAGTTTTACAAACGTTGTAAGCATTCAAAGCATTCAGTTGTAAGTTCAAAGCCCGCTGTGGTGTGGCCAATCTTGAAAGAGAATGGTTTAATTTAACATGGTTTTGTTTAACAGATGAGCAGTTCTTTTAATCGGGGTAAAAAATATATCATGCATACATTAAACTATACAGAGTAACAGCCTTGGAAAGACTTACATCTGCTTTGCTGGACTGTGATTGGAAAAATACCGCTTCTCTGTGGCCACACCTTAAGGAAAATCATACATCACATCAAACAGTTTAAAACAGCACGAAAAAAATTAATGGTAATAATAATTATTATTATTATAATTATTATTGACAACATTAAAGAGAACAAGTCTCCCTGTAATTCACTGTCTGTGGAATGTAATGTGTTTGACTCCTGTCAAGAACTTGGACTCTTCTGTACATGTAAGTACTCTTATACTCGTTTACAATTAATATTTATCATCTTTCAAGAATGGGTAACAAAAATATTGAAAACTAACATCCATAAATAATAAACAAAATGAATTTACAGTATATAATGAATCACATGCAGCCCTCTCAAAAACGTGCTGCCAGCCAGCCATTTTGTTGCCTATAATTCAGTGATTACTTGTTGCTTATTATTTCACACTGGACCTCCTTAAAGGTACATTTTCTACAAGGGGACATGGCCCTTACCACAGTGTACCTGCTGTTTTGCTGTCCACTAATACAAAACATTTGAGAGGGCTGCACATGTACAGACAGTTTTAGGCTATGTCACCAGTTTTAGTGATACTTAAAAAACCTCAAAAGACATATTTATTTTTTATCAGTGTAAACCCAAAAATAATGAGCCATTTTTGTTTAAAATTATTCTACTAGTGCTCTAAGAGCACATTTAAGTGTCTTGGGCTGCATATGGCCAGGATATGGATTGCAACTGAAAGCCAATTTTTTCAAGTTTATCTTGGAAAACTTTCTAAAACTCAGATTATGGTTGATTGTCTCTTCGAAAATGCACTAAAAATCTTCCTCTTGGTGACTTCTATGATGTACATGTATAAGCATTTTGTGTACGACAAAGGAATGTAGTTTTAATTTGGGGCAGTTTAGAGCCAAAAACATCAAAATCGCCATGACATACATTGTAGTTCCTTGAACTCTTAAACTCCCAAGAGTGCCAAACATCAAAATTCAAGAAAAATCCCAAATTTCATTTTGTAAAATATTGAAAAACGAATGGTACCATGCAAAAGTACTGCCGAAGAGGTTTCATAATAAATGGTCACACCATAGGATTTCGTCCACAGACTCGAAAGTAAGAACTACACTACATGTCTCCATAATTGACTCTGGGAATGAAAGGATTTAAAATAAACAATAACATCTTTGCCACATTGTAGAAGTTTCAATGGTACATACATAACTATAAACCTCTCTACAACAGGCCAGAAAATTATGTTTGAGGGTGGCCATTGTAGAGAGGTTCAACTGTATTTTACAAAGTAACATACTTAGGGCACTCGTGGTCCTCTGTTCTTGGCAATGTCGGGTCAGCAATGACATCTGTTACGATCTGCGTCAGTTCACTGTTTAAGAAATATCAAATATTACTATTATCAATGATAATAATATTTTAAAACTGTCAATAGAATGGTGATTTGCTGGCATGCTGCACCAGATACTGTAATGTTGAAATCTAAAGCTTCGGAAATGTAATTTTCTTCATTGGAAGAATAATTATAACAGTAAAGAGCCTTTAAGGTAATCCATAAATAGGGATTTTACTAATATTTTTAATGATCTCTAATCTGTCTAGGAATTGAAGTTGCTGTACATGTACACCTGTACAATCATATAGTTTCGTTTTTGGGTTCCCGTGTCTCTAACTGACAGTGAGAGACAATGTAAGTGGCAGTTAATGCTGTTGCTTCAATTGAAACCTGTGTTATTTGTTGTTTTCAAACTCTTAAAGGGACACTAGTCCCGACTAATACATCGGTTTTTTTTCATGGCCAGTAGCTTGATTAATTATCTTGAAATAAGAAGAATTCTTTCACACAAACATTTGAACACATGCAGTAAGTTAACTGAGTGTACAAAAGGTGATTAATCCATTGGACTTTTGATCTCAGTGAAGGACGGCCATCGTTGGAGATCTACAGTACATTGTGTCTCTACCCAAATACTGTAGGTACTACATTTACATTGTTAAGGTCAGAATAATGTAAGTTGACAGTCCTTCAAAACTCGACACCAAATCCTATTTGAGATTCTCAAAAACTGTTTGAGGGTTTTGAAACTTGATTCAAACTACATGTAGATACTCACAACTTGAAACTCGAGCCTTGATACTTACATGTAATTCCTGAAAACATCAAGGATCATCAACAAGGATCATTTTTAGTCAAGACTGTCAACTTACATTTGACTGGTATTGTACAATGTAGAAAACATAATGAACAAGCACCCCTTGGGGGGGTGGGGCATAGCAAAACTCCTAAAGGTAGTTGCTATATGCTACAGAAACTGTATACCTGCCAAGTCTCACGCCTGTAAGTCCTAAACTCTGATCTCATGCCAACTCACGCCTATGGAGCAATTTCTCATGCCTGACTTACAGATTTGAGCTATCAGCCTTAACTGATCACATGATCCAATTACAAATATAGTTATGTTCATGAAAATTTGGCACTTTTTTGTAGGTTTTTATCGTTCTTGTCCTGGTTGTTCAAAAGGTGGATAGTGCTATGCATCGGATAAATCACTATCCAGCGGATAACACAATGGATTTTGTTAATACTTATCCACTGGATAGTGATTTATCCGGTGGATAGCATTATCCACCTTTTCAACAACCGGGGCCTGAACATTATGATTACAGCTGGATGTTATTAAATGGAGGCCTGAGGTCCATGGAAACTTTTGAATTCTTCAGAACATCTTTGGACAACTTCCGAATAGATCTGGTTGTTTTTGGATTTGGTTGGGTCGCCTTTGGAAATCCTGAAAAAGTTAGCCGGTATAAAACTGTGTTAATATCAGGCTGTGTTAACCTGTGAACAGGCTCTGTTTTCGTTTCGCTTTTTGAACCATTCCACACAGGAAAACGTGAAATGAATTGCAGTGAGCAACCACATACATGTACATGTAAGAAGACATACAATGTAAGAGTGCTGCTAAAATTGGCCAGATCACTGCCTGTGGCATGTATGCAACTTACTTGACTTCGTGAGTGATTTTGTTGACATAGATGCAGCTATTATCTGCTTCTTGCTGATAGTCACAGTTCCGGCACTAAAACAGAACATGTAAGGACTGGATTAATGGTCTGTATTTACAAAACCTTGACATCATCTCAAATGTGTCATCCATCCTCATCCTCTTGGCATCTGTTGGTCATTCGACAAGTTATCAGGTGCCTGGGGATAGGATATTTGTCCCGAGGGGGGGGGGGGGGCTCCCATATAAAAATGATCGGGGTGCTCGTCGGAAATTTTCGAAAAACACCCTAAAAGGTACCAGAATCTTGTTTGATGGGTGTGGCTCAAAAGAAGTTTTACCCCTAAGAGATACCAATTCAAAACAACACATGTCATATTGTCATATTTTTTGGCTCAATACCCTAATACCCTAATACCCGCCTAATACCCGCCTCCTGGTTAGCTCAGTTGAAAGAGCACCAGTCTGCAGAGCGAGAGGTCGCGGGATCGAATCCCGGCCGGACCAACACTCAGGGTCTTAAAATAACTGAGGACGAAGGTGCTGCCTTTGCAATGACATCTGCAAATGGTTAGACCTTCACGTGGCTCGGATGACTACATGTACGTAGAAATGGCGGTTCCGTCTCTGATGGGGACGTAAAAGAACCACTGAGGTTGTAACAAAACTCTGGCTGTGACCACCCTTAGTGCCATGCATTGTTCATGGGTGGGGTGGGGGAGATGAGATCAACAATGGACTGATAGCGGCTGCCTGAGGCGCCTTCATAAGCTGACGTCCGATCTCATTCTCATAAGTGTATGTAAAGTGCCATGAGACATTGTGATATGTGCGCTATATAAATCTCTAATTTATTTATTTATTTAAAAGGTACTGTGATAATTCTAATGGTGGTCATTGTACAGTGTAGATTTTTGTACCCTAAGCGGTACCAAACTACAAATTTTGACCCCTAAAAGGTACGACGAGCACCCCTGTAATTTTTATATGGGAATCCCCCCCCGGGTATTTGCTTACAGTGAACTCTGCCAGACACATTCAGAACCAGCTCTAGCTGTTTGTCTTAGAGAAGTGTCTGCCTTATAGAGAGGTAAGTTACAGGCAAACAAGTGAAATTCTGTCTTACAGGAGTGTCCATATTAAGAGGGTTTACTGCATATGCATTAACTCAACAGAACAAAGCAAGATAAAAAAATAATTTTGTTTACAAGTACTCAGCAATGCAGTGCTTATGGTACAATGGAAATCACTGACATAACAATATTTCAAAATTAATATCTGAATTGAGCTTAACCCTTTGACTCCTAAGAATGCTCAAAGTTAGAAATATTGAAGAAAATCCCAAAGAAAGTACTGGTACTGTAAATACATGTAGCTTTTATTTGTACAGTATGGTCATACAAGTTGAAGTAAAAAAAAAAAAAATACAAAAACTATGAGGTGGTCTTAATGTATGAGAAAGAGATCAATGCTTGCAAAATGCATCTCTGATAAAATTTCACTCATCCAAACCATAAGGAAATAAAGTCAGAGCCAGAACTCATAACAAAAATTAGCTTAAATGTATAAAGTAAGTTTTATGCATTATAAATATTTATTTTAGATCTGAATGAAAGTAAACCACTGTACGTTGTCAACTGCCATCGAAATAGTAACTTACTGCATATAATAAGATCTTGCTATCTTTGTCCTCCTTGGGGTATAACATGTTGTTGCTGAAGTTAAAAATAATAAAATAAAAAGTCTTAAGCTCAATCAATTTCAGGATTTTGCGAATCATACCGTCAAATTTATTATAAGATTATTCACTTTTAAATACACCGATTTATAAAAAAAAATGATCTCACCATTCCTGGCAGAATTTGATGCCCACAAATCCAGGGCCATCGTCTGAGCGACCTCTGGTGTTCATATTCCAGTAGATTTTAAGTTCTTGAGGATTTTTCGTGGCAGGGAATATATGTATTTAATACTACGAAGAACGCTCGAATCAAAGTCTTCGAATCAAAATGGCGGCGACTGCAGGTATATGAGTATATGAGTGGAGCCTGGGAGCTTCTTCTAAGAAGACCGCTGGCTTATTACTGTGGGTTCAAGTTCGCAGGCCACCCAGCCTCTGATGTTTCGGTACTTTGGCGATTATTGGCTATTCAAATGAAGAGAAAAAGATCACAAATTGTCCATTGGTTGCGCGCAATGAGTACGAGACTGATGAACACAAAGTTTTTTATGAACACAAAGTGTTTTATGATAAACACAAAGTGTTTTATGTTTTGGCTCAGGGCAAACAAACAACACAGTTCTTGGTTCTTTGGCGTATCTGCATCGTTTCCAGGGAGACCGTTGTATTTTTTCGTTACTGTGCGAGGAAACAGAAAGTGTGGGCTTCATTTAGGAAGCTAACAACACCAAGTGCACCGTACTAGAGTTTGCATCTCCTACGTGCTTATGGGAAGGAATAAATATATATACGTGTTTATTCTTATTTTTCTTTTCCAATATCTCAAGTTCAAGGACATAATATTAATTTTCAGTAACCGAGGTTTTCCCACTCTGAGCTGTCCGAGTTTAAATACAATTTTTATTTGTCAGACGACAAAAGGTAAATTTATGAGTTTGCTGCAATTAACGAAAAGGTTTTCTAAACGCCTTGTGTTAATATTATAATAGATATGAACTGTGTAGCGCCAATTGTATCAAATGAATATGTTTAAAAAAGTTATAAAAGCGCTTTTGAAACTAAATGTTCAGACGTTTCGCGGGACTTCTGTCCCTTCCTCAGTGAATAGCCGTTAACTGAAAACGTGTTAATATGGACAGTCGCGTTGGCCATTAAAGTCATTCTACAAAATATGTTACTTCAGTTCAAAAATACAAACTGCACTGGGAAAAACTGAACAATTATCTTGTAGTGCCAGGGTTCGTTTAAAGGAGAGAGTCAATTGTGTGAAAGCCCGACATTAATGACCACGCATAATTGTTGCAAAATTTATCAGATAAAAAAATTAACATCTGAATAGAATTTGTCATTTAAAAACAGTTTGTTAAATAAAACAACACCATCAACGAAATCAGTAAAAACGGCAAACGGATTTATAATTTCTTAATTAACTGGCAAAAATTCCAGTTGAGTTTTAATTTCAACTTTGGAGTTTGTGGCAAGAAATTACCTGCCAACAAATTCAGTATATTTGAATTTCGCGTGAAATTAGACAACCTATAGAATAAAAAAATATTACGTCGTAAAAAACGCACCTGTTCTTTCGTAAAAGTTCGTTACTCAAAGATGAATTTATGCAGCCTTTATTGCTGACCTATCATGCTTTCTCGATTTTATTTTAAGGTAAATTATTTTTTAAGTTTTTGGATATCAACTTATGATTACAAATCATCTATAGAGGTGGCCTGGGGACGGGAGGTATCCCATAGAAATAAACAGAAAAAAAAACTTATAAATATCATGGAGTTATTCAGTTGCGAGATATTTGTCTATTTAGAGGTCAGTTAAGAAACGTTTTTCTTTAATTTTACAATTATCGCATTTTACTTTTCTCTTTCCCACTGGCATGGCTGTGCTAGCGCTTATGCTCATGTGCTTACGGTGGGACCCGTGTTAACTTGACATAAGCGCTGTTATGCTTCGCCGCTTATACTTATACCGCAGTAGTGCAAACCAGGCTATAATGATATAATATAATAAAATATGAATATATGATATAATAAAATAATATAAAGATATAAACTGATGTATTCCAGCGTTCTCAAAGGACGCAATCACTAAAATCAGAACATCGAACTACAATTTCTGAACGTCAATATTAGTTTTTCCTAGAAAAAATTCTAACAAGCTAGATAAACACTTTCTCACATTAACATTAGTATTTTTCATTGATTCATAACATTAAAGTTGCATACTGTCTAGTAACAGTCTATCATGATTATTAATTTCAGTGCCGGTCGAGTGAAAGAAATAATGACTTTCAATTGAAAGCTTACAGCATGTACAGCCAAGCATTACTTGCTTAATGTCAGTTGAGGCCTGTCCGTTTTAGGCAAATTGCATTGGTGTTTGGCGAAGTTTGATTAGTTGTAGCATGATTTTTCCGATTTTTGAAAGCAATAAGAAAAATAAACATACACATCATTACTTCTAAAGTTCTTAACAACGACTGAACCACGAACCAAGGCCAGCTTTTTACGTAACCAATGTCGGCAAAAACGCCATATTCTCCAACAGCGGTGTACATCGATAGAGAGAACTTGACCATTCCAAAGCAAGACGCTGAACACATCAGAACAAATAAACGCTTCAGTCTCATAAAGTCTTTGTCTAGAGCTCGGTTAAAGAATGTTTCACCCAATGAAGATTTTAAGTTGCGCCACATTCTCACTCCGGCAACTGAGTAGCCAATAGAAATGGCCAATCCCCAGATTGCGAATGTAAAGTGACAAATAAAGATCATAACTTTCGCTTCAGGGTGGAACCATACCACCAAATCTGACACTAACAAGTAGAAAATGTTTGCTAGAGTTACTGAGATCAAACAGGGCAAGCTTTTAAGGCGAGGAGGACCAAATGTCGTCTTTGTCGTTTCTAAGAAAATGAGTAGCATTATGCTGAAGCTTGATGTGATGCAAGCTGAGGATATGCCCCATGAAATGATGCAGAAAAGAAGCTGGGTATCTGCGTTGTCACCGCTAGAGGCATAAGGATCCCAATATAAGATAAGAGATCGAAAAAATCCCGTCATAACCAAAGTAGCATTCATTACCGCTAAATGAACTCTATGTCTGGTAAAGATGGCTTTGCGACAAACCCCAAGGAAAAGTATAGCAAAGAATGAGATCAGAGCAAAAATTGTTCCAAAACCATAAACGTGAGCTTGCCACAACCAGTTCCATTCTTTGATGGCTTCGAGCCAGTTTGGAGATGGTTCAACCCAGCTTCGAGGTGATAAATCGCTTGTTTGATTCGAAGGAAGCTGTTCTTTCCTCCTGCTAGAGTTCATGTTTAATAATTTCAGTCGGTTTGTTTTAAAGTTCACCCGTTGTATAGCGGTCTTAGTCAGCAATCTTTCATATATTCTGTTTTTGAATAGCTGAATTCAAACGCGCTGCCTTGGGTACTCAAAGTGATCTGACAAACTGAATTACCGCAAACGCTTTAAAAAGGCGGCACTTCAAGAAAAACTTGAAAAGCCGGTGTTCCAGCCACCTGCTCTTACGAAAACACGTTTATATTGTTATTTTAGCATTGAAATATAAAATTTTATGCCGTCGCTTTGAGGTAGAAACTTTACTAATTGCAAAATTAATATTTATGGTCTATGCCCATTGGTTAACACATAAATTGAGAAAATCGTCTTACAGAAATTTGGAACTAAGTAAATAATTTAAAATATTGATATTTACTCAAACAAAAAGCCGCTTGCAGTTTTACCGTCTTAACCGATTGGACTCCTGCTAATCATCGGTCATTAATTTTCTAGGTACGTATGGTTTTCTAGCCAATCAGCGTTAACCCTTTAACTCCCAATAGTGCGGCCCAGAGTCAAAATTCAATGCGAAAGTACTGCTGAAGAGGTTTCATTTGAATGGTCATATCATAGGATTCCGTTTACAGACTCAAAAGTTATAAGAACTACATTACATGTCTCCATAATTGACTCTGGGAGTGAAAGGGCTAAAGAGACACTGTACATGTCCCACCGAAATAACAATAAATGCCGCCAAATATACCAAATATACAACTTAATTGGATAAAAAGATTCTATAGAGCAAAACAGAAGCAGTGCTTTGGAGAAAAGTCGCAGGATTGCAAGAATGGAAGTGGATTACACAGGGTTACAAAATTTGATTTCGTGACAGGCGGTCAAGAAATCAAAATTGCTATTCCCAGTTGTCTGAGTTGTCATTCTTTAGTTAATATTTCTTTGCTTTCACGCATCACTTTTGACGATTTTTTCTTTCTTCCTATTACAAGAAAATAAAGCAAGCTTCTTGCCATAATCATGAAAACACGATATATCAGCCGAGACATTTTACGGCTCGTTGCTTCAGTTTGTGGTAGTCTGTGAACATATACAGGTTCCCCTGAAAGGAGCCTATTCACGGTCAAGGTTTGTGGCCGTATTAACGGACCTCCAATATATTTTCAGTTCGCAATTTACAGTTCCATTCAGTGTAAATTGAAGTGTTCATTGTACTCTATTCCTTTCGTTGGTTTTATCATTTTTATTATCCTTGTTATCATGGTAATTAACCATCTATTGCTTGGTTTGAAAAAAGAAAATTGCTTGATTAAAAAGTTTGGAAAATTATTGCATTTTAAACGAAAGATATAATCACTTCCAATTTTTAAAATACGGCGTTTAATCCTATTCAAACTTTTCGTAAAATGGCATTGCATTTAATCACTTGGCACACCTGCTTGGCAACAATTATAAATAACGCATGTGCCTCGAGCAATCAAAAAATGAAATTCACTCACTGTTGATCCAGCCGGCAGAAACTCTGTCAGTATGGACTCCTATCGACAGAGAGGAAGGAGTATAGAACAACGTGTATAATCGTATGATTAAATAATTTTAAACATTCAGTAGCAAATCCTTCAGGGTTCTATCTAGGGTATTTGAGGGGTAGAAGCTTCCCCCCCAAAACGCCCAGCTTCTCCCCCAAAAAATATTGTTATCATTACTGCATATAAGTAACTATATCGGAAAAATCATCCAGAGGTCAAGTAAATATTCCCTGTCTAAGGACACTATATGACAAGGAACATGGAGTATTACAAACTGCTGGCCAGTTGTCCTGGAGTCAGTGGTAGATCATTACAAACGTGTAAAGAAGCGCAGATTGGCTTTGTAATTCAATTCAATTTCAATTCAACTGTTTGGAGAAGGAAAATACATTTAGATCCTCAAGTTGATCAGGGAGATTTTCCAAAGATCAATTGCCATGATTTGTTTTCCAGTATTTGTTTTCACACGCGATTAGACACGTTGTCAGTTAACTCGTATCTGCCGCGTCAGTTAACTTATTATATACACGTCAGTTATTAATTACACGGTTTACAGTACGTTGTTATCTGAGAATTTTGTAGTTGTTACGACCATTAGCTACCATTGGTAAGAAATGGAAAAGTGCCGTTGTCGAGTTTATTTATGTTATTCACTTACTAACGATGAGTATGTACAAATATTTGTGCAATTTGATGTCGGGTAACTCTTCTGTTCACTTTAGTAAATATCGGGGCTGATTGTAATAAATAAATAACATTGTCAGAACGTGATCACGACTAAAAAATAAACAAGATACCACTGTAACATTATCTCAAAATTGTGTCTCAAAATGCACCAGATTGCATCTCAGCGCATATTCATTTCAAAAAATTTCCGTGGGGGGCATGCCCCCGGACCCCCCTATGAAGCTCGTGGCCTTCGTCCACTCGGGACTTCTCCCCCAAACGATAAATCCTAGATAGAACCCTGTCCTTGTGTTAAGAATTGACTAATTCTGTGGGTAAATATCTGAAATATTGCATATGACACATTTCTCTGACTAGTGAAACATCACTTTCCCGTGATACTGTTTATTATTTTCTCAGAAGTGTATGTTGTGCAGACTCCTGTGAGCCAGCCTCCCGGGGCGGGGGTACTCCCTATCATGGGCTATACGAGGATGTTCAGCCTGAAAGGGGCACCTTTTTCGAAGCTGGAGGTATATAAAAGGGTAGAGAAAATGCTATTTAGGTTGTACGTAACGTCTAATTCGTCTATTAAGGTATTTTAATGTTTATATTGAAGTGAAAAGTGAGTAAACGTTTCTCAAATGTTAGCCAAAAACGCTTCTTTTTTTTTTCCTTTGTCATTACACATGTATCAGGGATGTAAGTCAGGGATGTAAGTCAATTAGGTATATGAAAAATTTCCTCAGTTCTGTCAAAAAACGGTATATAAAAGGGTAAGGGTTCGGACCTCGCCGTGATTTATACTTTCGTTGTGATCTGCTGTGCATCTATTATTATCTATATTCGAGCATGATTGTACCTTATTACTCTCCTTGCTACTTTCCAGATTCCCTTAAGTCTCTTTTTAGGATTATTTTGAGCAATAAATGCCCTTTTGCGTTTTGAAAACGATTTTACAGCAGGCGTTTTGAACGCAAAAGAAAACAGATGCAAAAAAATTTGCATCAAAGAGCGTACATTGCAATGTTTCAATCACGGAAGAATGTAGTGCGCATTGATTTGAAATCATTACTGAGAATAACTTAAAAAAGTAAATTTGTAACGCCATTTTTTCGGCCGGTTCGTACGTCGTCTTCATCTTTAAATTTAAAGGCGTTCCAGTGAATCAATGCTAATGAAACTTTCAGATAATATTTTGCACATCGGTAAGCATGCACAGTGAATGTTTTAAAAAAATCCATCGAGCCGTTTCTCAGATTTTTGCAAAAGCCATTAAAATCGAAAATTACCCAAAAATTGCACATGATGCGATGTTAGGAAAAAAGGTAGTTCTCAAGATCGCAAAAGAGAAAGTAAACAAAACTTTCAGGGTTTACAAACATAACATCAAGCTACTTTTTGACATTATCATTAAGTAATTTCACAAAACCAGTGTTAATCTCTCGATCAATTTAATACCAGTACACAAATAGTAAGGTTTGAAATGTTATTGCGATTTATTTTAATTCAAACATACAGAATTTTTTTATTCTTGCAAAATATGTATGCCATATACCATATTTTAAGATGCCTATGTGGGATTTTCAATGCGAAATCTTAAACGGGCTAAATTTCACTTTTACTGATTTCCAAGTTTCTTGTTTATCGTTGTCATGGTAATATCGATTTTACCAGAAAATATATCTTGCCAAACTTCAATTCAAAACCAGTTAGTGGTGAAAATTTCACGTTGATCTGACTTGTAGAAGACCGCTTAAAAGCCGATTGAAAAATGTTGGTACGGTCTCCAGAAAACTGTATCGAACCACCTTAATATCTGATCAAAAGAAACGTCTCAGCCTTGTTTCCAGGTCTCAACAACGCACTTACCGAGCAAAGAGAGCAAATGGAGGCATGGGGCCGAGCACGAATCTTCCCAATCAGCGCGATGGTGATGTCACATTATATTACGCGCCAAGAACAACTTGGAACGAGGCTGGAAAAGACGGTTTGTGATTTGATACGAGAATTCACTCGAAGAGAGCCTTTGGGAAGGGGAGGGTGAGTGAAGATGCAAAATCTCGTCTTTTGCCGACCTGCACGTACCTATTTCAGTTTGGCGGAAAAGAACGGAATAGCCGTTAATTCGTTGTAAATGTAACCTAGGATTTCACTTTGATACATTCCTACGATAATTTTTCCATTTTCTTTAAAATGTATTCTTCTATACTTTAATAAAAATAGATATCTGTCCTCTCCTATGCTTCTCGGGTTACTTTGGTGCTATTGCTGGTAATTTAACAGAACTTTGTCTCGGTGGTTTTGCTTTGGAGTTGTCCACTACACCTGACTTGCTGACCTGGAAACAGTATTAAACACATGTAGACGTTAAGTGCTTTTTGAGTATTGGGTTGACAAAAATTTACTTCTGTTGGCTGACTTTGGGTACAGAATACTGACTTGTCCATTAGGTAACTTTTTACATACCCCCTTGAAGAATCCAAAGAAAATTGCAATAAAATCACTCAAAGAGTAAAATGCAGACCGCATTTTCTACGGGTTACTGATTAAGCTAAATAGAGCAGTTTTCAATTGAGTATCGTAAAACCAAAACCAAAGTAATTACTCTGACCAATCACAGCAGTCGTAAACAATCCAATGAACCAATCAGAGCTCGAAGCAAATGCATGTCCGCGGAGCCAAGCGCGGGAAAACGCGTGCGAGCAAGTCACGATTGGTTTTGGTTTTACTTCTGATTGGTCGAGAAAGTGGCGCGAGATTTTTTAGCCAATCACAAAGCGTAGCAATGCAAAACCAAAGCAATTGTGTAATTACACGAGAATTTAGTTTTATCGACTGAGTCGATAAGGTAAATTGACCACCGTAAAAAGATTCAAATAGCTGACGTTTCGAGCGCTAGCCCTTCGTCGGAGCGAATCAAGGAATTGTGGGTAGTGTGTGGTTTTATATAGTAAGCGGTGGAGCTACGCTATTGGTAGAAATTTGGTGACGTGAAAAACAAATGTAGATTAGTTGAATGAAAAGCGTTCGTTGATTCCGTGGGGTTTGAGAGTGCCGATTTGAAAGATGATTTTTTGTTCTAGGTTTTTACGGCTTTCTGTGTTACCCTGGTGTAGGGAAAGGCCGCAGATTGTCATGTGTTGTTTAGAATGATTAGTAAGATTAAAATGGCGCGCGACTGGTTTGGATGCGTCTTTGTCATTTTTTTCAACGTCTCGGAGATGTTCACGAAAACGGTCGCCCAGTCTTCTCCCTGTTTCGCCAATGTATATCTTTTTGCAAAAAGTACATGTTATGCAGTAGATAACATTTACGGAGGTGCATGTAAAACGATCAGTGATTTTAATAGATCGTTTGGGTCCTGTTATTTTGTCCGCGTTGTGAATGAAAGGACAAGTGTTACATCGTGTGCGTGTGCAAGATATACATTGGCGAAACAGGGAGAAGACTGGGCGACCGTTTTCGTGAACATCTCCGAGACGTTGAAAAAAATGACAAAGACGCATCCAAACCAGTCGCGCGCCATTTTAATCTTACTAATCATTCTAAACAACACATGACAATCTGCGGCCTTTCCCTACACCAGGGTAACACAGAAAGCCGTAAAAACCTAGAACAAAAAATCATCTTTCAAATCGGCACTCTCAAACCCCACGGAATCAACGAACGCTTTTCATTCAACTAATCTACATTTGTTTTTCACGTCACCAAATTTCTACCAATAGCGTAGCTCCACCGCTTACTATATAAAACCACACACTACCCACAATTCCTTGATTCGCTCCGACGAAGGGCTAGCGCTCGAAACGTCAGCTATTTGAATCTTTTTACGGTGGTCAATTTACCTTATCGACTCAGTCGATAAAACTAAATTCTCGTGTTTCATCCCCCCACCGACGCAGCACCACAGTTTCTCTAGAAACTAACCCCATTCAATTGTGTAATTACTTCGACACTAAAATGAAAACTGCTCAAAAACAGTAACAAATTGATATTCATTTAAAAAACACTATGAATTATGATTATTAATAAGATATGAAAGAAAAATTTTGCAAAAGCCATAGGGTGGGAATGAAAGTGTGGAGAAAGCCGACGTCGCTGAAGGGGACTGAGGAGAGTGTTGAAATAAACAACCCCGATGTTCAAATGAGCCATCGTCGAAATAAAGGAGGACAAATTCACCGGACACAACTTTCTAAATGGAATCTGAACACTCCCTAAGGATGCAGTGATAGGGCGTAAGGCACGTGCAGTGAGGATAGCAGTGAAATCGAATAATTAAGACATTTTTGCGCCTTTTAAATGAATGAGAATAGGGGAAAATAACATTAGGCTGACAGTCAGTTACAATTGTAAACAGACGGTTGTAGTTATCTGAATCACGAGGTTTCAGAGTCTTTGAATTATCGTTACTCTTTCATAAGAGCGGTTTTCATTTGAGTGTCGTAAAACCAAAACCAAAGTACTGAATTGCTTTGACCACAGCAGCCGTAAACAATCCAATGAACCAATTAAACAATCTATTGTTTTTATTTTCATAATTTTAAACTCTTATTTGTAACGAACTTTTAGTTTTATCTTCATTTTTCTGTTAGCCCCTGAAGAAGGTTTGTTTTCAAACCGAAATATTGGGCAAATTTGTTTGAATATATATATTTTGTTTTATTCTTTTGTTTACTCTTTCATCGCCTTGCCGTAAGGATCAGTTTGCCGTTTTCTCATTTTCTAGAACCAATTAGAGCTCGAAGCAAATACATGTCGTCGGCGCCAAGCGCGGGAAAACGCGTGCAGGCAAGTCGCGATTGGTTTTGGTTTTAATTCTGATTGGTCGAGAAAGTGGCGCGAGATTTTAATTTTTAACCAATCACCACAGGCAGCCCAACCGTGGTGTGTGAGTCACATCAAATTACAGATTCGAAGCCGGTACATAGTAATGTGTACACAGTAATGTGTAGTGGGGCGAGTGACAAAAGTGGTAAATATGCATTTAAACCAGTCAGGACACATCAAGGGACAATAAAGTAAAGGTAAAAAGTCTTTATTGTGTAATATTTTCGATTTTTCTATCGCTTCTCAATTCCGTGACAAATCGTATTATTACCTATATTTCATTACTGTGTACCGGCTTCGAATCTGTAATTTGATGTGACTCACACACCACGGTTGGGCTGCCTGTGCAATCACAAACCGTAGCAATGCAAAACTAAAGCAATCACGAATTCAACACTTAATTTAAAACTGCTTTATATTACGTGGGTAATCTTTATTCACCTTTCTTGACTCGTTATTGTTTGCAACTGGGAATGTTTTCTTCTTGGAAGTCATGATATCCACGATTCTCTGCAGCAACTTGCCATTTTGTTTGTCGATTATAGCCTGGCGCTTCTCCTCAGCCTGAAAAAAGACAAATACCCCCGGGAGGGAACTCCGATATAAAAGATGACGGCTTCCGGGGATGCTCCTCGTGCTTCTTAGGGGTTGAAAATAAGATTTTGGTACATTTTAGGGTTCTTTTCAAAATTTGCGAGGAGATCCGCGGTCAGTGCCCTTCCGGAACAACTAACAACAGTTCTACAGTGTAGGTGCTTTGGACTGAACTGGACGCGACGGAGAAGTCAAACGATAAGTACTGGCACTATGAACCTTACTGGAATACCTTTTTTATACACCAAGATAGCAAGAATGAAGGTTTTGAGCTATATTTAGTAAAAACTGCCTTTGTGTTAGTATTATGATGATTTTTAGCTGACGAATTTTTACCGTGTTTAAATAAAGATTATCTATCTATCTATCTATCTTAACGAACTCACTTTCTACGTAAAGTCTACTTCACATACCCCCCCCCCCCCCCCAAAAAAAAAAATCCTCTTTTTGTAGTGCAGGCCTTATGTTGTGTGTAACGAATCCATTTGCTATGACGATCACATTCATATTTTCAGTTTTTAGAGTTGCAAATAGGCGCCGGTGGGCGGGGAGGGGGGGGGGGGGGGGGGGGGGGGGGGGGGTTGACTTCGATATAAAAATGACGGGGTGCTCGTAGTCCGGCCTGTTTGGGGTCAAAATGTGTAGATTGGTACCGCTTAGGTTCGCTAAAATCTAAAATGACCACCGTTAGAATTATCCGACCGGTACCTTTTAGGGTATTGAACAGAAAAAAATGTGACAGAATATGACTTGTGTTGTTTTAGAATTGGTACCTCACGGGTAAAAATCCATCTGAGCCACGCCCATCAAATGAGATTCTGGTACCTTTTAGGGTGTTTTTCGAAAGTTACGACGAGAACCGCGACATTTTTTTATGGGAGTCCACCCAGGACATCGAGCTGTACTTGACATCTGCCGTCTTAACGATCATGATCGCTGTCTCAGGTCTTACCATGAGTCTTCGGAACCTCATTTGCAGCTGAGCTTCCTCGTCATTGTACTGTAATGTGGTTTCTCCTTTTAACATGGATTTAGTTTCCTTGAGCTGAAAAATCAATCACGAAAAACAACTGATTTAAAACCTTGAAAAAGGTACTGATACAAATGACTATTAATATACAGATTCTTATTCCCTGCATTCTCCAACACCCGCGTAACGAAACGTGACCGTTCCAGCTAGACTAGTTTTTATTATTTCATAATGTAATTCATTTCTTGTGGTCTTGACGTCATATCGAGACAACCTCGTCCCCAAGGACCTCTCTTTAGCTACGTCATTATCGAGATATGCTAGCTGAAGAGAGACAACCCGGAGAACGAGGTTGGTATCGAGATATATATAGCTTGCGCAGCAGTCGTTTCCTTTCGGAAAGAGCGTGAGATGAGTGAAGGCATGTGGCGCGAATAGGAGCAAGAATAAATGTTTGCTCCTTTTCGTGCCCCATCTTCACGCGACTCCCATCCGAAAGGAAGCAACTTCCTCGCAGTCTAGTATCGATAAGATCGGGGTGTTCAGTGTTACCAACATGAATTTCTTGCACGATGGTAAATCCAAACTTAACCCGGCACACCTCCCACAGCTTTCCAAACGTCGAGTCAGTTCAAACTACACCAGGGCGTTTTCTTTCGCGTTTTCGTTGCCTTTTTCGATGACTTCCAATATCTAAAAATTTGGAACAGGCTCACACTGACAAACAAAGGGCTTTTGTATGCAGTCTGTCTTTGTTAATTAGTGTGAGGTCGTGATTTGCCTCGAAAGAGCTTCTGTCGGGAAAACTCATTCAGTTTAATTTCCTGCAGAGATCAGCGCTTTTGGCAGTCAAAACGTCGACGCGTTTTGTAATTGTCAAGCATGATTGACATCGTGTAAATATCATCTGCTCAATACGCAGCTTGCTAATCGTTTTTAATGAAAATCAGATAATCCGGGGTTGGGAAACATAAACATAGATCAACAGGTCTCAGAACGCAAACGTGCCTACAGGCATGTGCGACCAATTGATTATACAATTCAAGTACATCTGAAAGTGGTAGCAACGAAGAGGCTACTTTAAGTTATGATATGGTAAACTAGGCAGTTTTACAAAATCCGAAAGTTACAACACAACCTTAACTGCATCAACAAACTTTAAGTAAACAAAGGGAAGAAAGAATAATTTGGCAGGAAAGACAAAAGGAGGCTTTGCAGTCACTGTTCACAACACGAATATAATTGTACTTATTTTTAGCTTGGCTTTAGTCACATTAAACAAACTGCCGTATGGTAGGAAGATAAGAATAAAATGTTGATACAACAGTGACATGGTCACCTTCACATACTCTGCCTTTCCCAGACTAAGGCGCTATCGGAATTTCCATCTTTCTTGACCCATCTTTGAACCGAATGGACATTATCTTAACATTACTAGCGTTTTGTTCAGTGGTGTAAGACAACAGCTTTTACTTACTCGTTTGCGATGTTTTTCATAAACAATCTGCTTCCATCTCTTCTCCAGAATGTTACTTGATTGCGCCATTGTGTTTCAGTATTCAGTTTTCAACAAGAAGAACCTTAAACACTGAGTTTTCAAAGGCAAGTTTTGTGCACCAGCATAGAAGATTAACCTCGGTTTGTCGACAACTTGTATTTACTCAGCGTTCTCAAACCCTAAAATACCTTCATACCCCATAAACTACTTCAGAGAAGTTTGAATGGCGTGCTCTGTGTTGAGCCTCGTGTCACAGTATTTCTTTAGTTACCGGAGCATTTCACAACTCGCTGCTGACAGCTCCTACTTTGTTAGCTTTTGTTATGTAAATAGCAGGGCTTGCTCCAGTCACAAAACAAATTACACTCAAGGATTCGGAATTTCAGTAGTCTGAAGTGTCATGTCATTTCTGAGAGCCTGAAACAGGCTACGACGCATTGCTGTGTGATTGCTGAGCTGAGCCAGCAAAGAAAGCGGGTGGAGGCTGCTAAAATACACAACAAAAAGGATTCTTAGAAAATGTTTTTCATTTTTCGAGACCATCTGCGAGTTACCCAAGCACGTATTTTATTTCTCAGTACTGCAGTGTTCTCATCGATCAGGATGAAAGTTGAACTCTAGAGCTCATAACTCAAAGCGATCATCATCAAATTTCTCCTTTCAATATCGATACCGGCAATGTTCACCAAGTGGTGAGGAGAATAACGAATTAGATCAACTCTGAGAAATTGTTTCCATGATGCAAGAGTGTGTGCAAGAGGCAACAAGGGATTGCCCGATTGGCCATGAATTTCTTTATACCCAACTCAGCGCCTAATTGATCCAACAGGTTGATAATTCAACTAACAAAGCATTGTTGAAGTCGAATAATTCCAGCTAGGTGTTCCCAATTATCAACAAACAGATTTGTAAATTATATGCTCTTTTAATTAATTAGATCAAGCGAAGCAAAATTTGTCGCCGACGCCGAATTAAACACAATTGTTTAAGTGTTCGACACGCTACCATGGTGACAATAGCCCGGCAATATACTGTAAACTTAGTAATCACGTACAGTGAACAACCAATCAAAATTAAGCTAACTGATTCGGGACAGCTGAAGGCGATAATCGTCGTAATCTCCAATTTTGTTTTATTTATAACCCGGCAAAATAATCCTTAGAAAAATAAACACGTCGCGAGGGCTTTTTTTTTTCGCAATTATCCTGCGTGGCTTAAGCTCTTAGTCTGTGTTGAGAGTCTTCTCACTTCTCAGCACACAATTAATTTTATGTCATCGGTTTTTATGCAGAAAATGGCACGAAAATTCTAAACAGCGAGTTTCTTTATTTTGTTATTCAGATTCTGTTGACTTTAGTTTTATCTGCGTCAAGTTAATAAAAATGTGTCACATTCAACACCATTTCCATGGCAATATCAAGAAATAAAGCCACAGTGCGTGCAGTAATCAGTTATCTATTCGATTAACGTTAAACTTAAAAAATATACAATTTCGAAGCTGAGTCAAAGACTTTCATCAGCGGTAGGAAATGGACGTTTTCGTTCCTAGATGAAATCCACCACTGGGAATTTATCCAGGTGCAGATGGCGAACGTAAAGTTTTTTCAGATTCGTTCGACGACGCATATTGAAAGGTACTGCAATTTCCATAAAATACAGCTTGTATTAACATGAATGACTTTTTAAAAGAAAATTTATACAATATGGAGCGCATAGCTTCCCCGTGAAAATCGGATTCCCTTAGCCAACAAACCGTTTAAGTTACGAAAAACATGTATGTCTGAACCACTGCAAAATATATCCGCTGAAAGTTTCGCTGTCAGTGACAGTCCAGTACGGAATAAAGTTAATTACAATTCAGTGCTGCTATACAGAAAATAATACTGACAGCAATTGCCAAAATAAGTGTCATGGACCGTTACTGGGCGCTTTTTTTAGAATTGCAGCCGGATTTTCACGAAACTTTTGGTAAATTGCGTTCGAGCTCGATGCGGGGCGCTTTATTACACGGTTTAAAAGAGAAAACCACCCGTAATAATTAGTGCTACATTCGGCTGTTCAGTTTATACTATTACGTAGCTTTGTTAAGGTTGCAGCCATCTATTTTTTCAGTATATTCAATTCGCCTTAACTCGGCTAAATACGGTTTATAACTGAACGTTGGCGAAGCTCTGTAGCTTGGACTAATCGAATAAGGAAAAGTTAAATTATTATTATTAGCCCAGTAGTATGTTTACTAACGTGACACGCCGCGGAACTTGTATATCGGCGTGTACTCGGCTGGTCATTTGCTGCGTTAACTTAAATATTCTAACATAAAGTCCACATTCACTTTTAATAAACTCAACTCTAGTGCTTCTTTAAAGAGTATTTTCCCTATGTTGTGCAAGAAAGCGCTCATCATTTAGCACATTTAGCACATTTAGCACATTAGCACAGTTAGAGTTTCAGAGTTCTCACGGATAATTGAAGCGTTTCATTTCTCTGAAACATGTTTTTAATATAAAAAAAAAACGATATGACGTAGTTTTCAGTCTGATAACCCACTAACTGAATATTTCGTTTATTTATCTAAGTGTCTGAGTATCTTTTATTAGAATTTTCAAGCAAGAGGTACTGGACCTCTCTTGACCTCGCGTTCCTGTCTCTGTTTAGGGTTCTGATGTACTCGGCTGTCAGATTTCTATCCGCAGATTTTAAGTTCTTCAGTTAAAAGAACGGAAATGGTTGTAGTGAAACCTACATTAAAATGCATGGCCATGGATCGCGCACCTCATGATACGTACTAGCGTTCCAAGCGTTTCCAGGGCGACGCCTCCCTTTTGGCAGAAAAGCCGCTCTTCGTTTAGCGTCTCACGGTTCACGTTTCACACGCTTTACATTGATATTATATCGCATCTTAATCGGTGTCAGGAGTCCATCATGGGCTCTAGCTTCTAGCTGGGTTTGACATGACTAATGAATTAATTATTTCAATTCACTGGTTTTTTTTTTTTTTTTTGCTTTTCATGCAATGCAGGTTTTAAACTGGATGCTGACAATCTGATATTCAGACCAACTGTTTAAATAATACTGGTCAAATCGGTAAGATTTAATTAGCTTTGCAGTTATAGTGTAGAGTAAAACTGCGTGGTGCCCATCGCGTCACAAAAGGCTGGCGAGAGTACAGTTCAATACATGTTAAAATAATCCCCAGTATTCTCTCTGTCTAGCAGGTCCATCAGTAACCTTCCCTTGGCGACGACAAATGAAATCGAAGAAGTCACATTGTCTTGACGTAAATGTACCAGTAATTGTTTAAAAAAGTAGCATTTCAATCAGAACTCCGCGTAGTAAATACATGTAGCCGGCGCCAAGCGCGGGAAAACGCGTACGAGTAAGTCACGATTGGTGTTGGTTTTACTTTTGATTGGTTGATAATTGGCGCGAGATATTTTTAGCCAATTACAAAGTGCAGTAATGCAAAATCAAAGCAACTGCGAAATTACTTCGGATACTTGATTTAAAACCGTTCTAAATGTACTAGGCATAGGTCAGGTGTGCACTGTAACCTGTTGTTGTCTGTTATTTGTTTTTCAGTTCTCCTGACTGAAAAGACGAACAATGACGTCACTATATAACTACAGAAATGGCGGATTCCCGCCGCCAAGTAAATTATTGAATAAAATGTGGAATTACGACAATTACAAGAGACACCGAAAAAAGGTGAGTATATAACTGCTTTAAAATTAACGTGTCCCCGCTGAAATATCGTGTTTCCATATTAAAGGTCCTAAAATCCCTGCTTCAAGCCTGTCCGCATCCAACAGTCCACTTTAATCCTCCTTCTGAAAGGCCTTGTTTTAAAGCTTCTTTCTCCGCGCGCCGAAATAATAAAAATTCGCTAAGAACCTTATCCATGTTGTGTCACCAAATACCACCAAATATACTAAACTGGAAAAAAGATTCTATAGAGCAAAAAAAAAGGAGTACTTTGGAGGTGAACTGCAGGATTGCATGAAGAATGGAAGTGGATTACAGTTCATCAAATTCAGTGATTTAGTGCAGGCGGTCAAGAAATCAAAATTGCCATTTGTGTAGCCATTTTGATACTCTGCGAGCAGAGCCTCTTTTAGGCTCGATTACCAGCCGCTGTTCAGGAAACGAGCCCGCGCTCCTCCCCCTCCTCAGGGAGGCTCAGATACCGGACGCGAGAAAGCCTCTTTCGATCCTCCTAGAAAAATCAGGAGGATCGAAAGAGGCTCTGCTCGCAGGGTACCATTTTGACTTTTTAAGCCCCTATTTTGTCACTTTAGCTAATATTTCTTTGCTTTCATCACTTTTTGCGACTTTTTCTTCATATTTCAAGACAATGAATAAACAAAAACTAATTGAAAAAGAAAAACTAAAGGAAACTAAAGCACCCGCCTCGATTAGCTTGATGCTACCTGCGGATGCCTATAATTTTGAAAATAATTTATTTGTTTAATTTAATAAAAGATTGAATTGAATTCAGATTGAAACACACGAAAAACTCCTGGCCATAATCATAGCGGAATGACCACGATATATCAGCCGGGACACAGTCCCTTTTAATACGGCTTGCTTATTATCTTGAAGTAGGAATAAAAAAACGTGATGAACGCAAAGAAATGTGAACTTAAGAAACAAAATAACTGTAAAAATTTAAAAAAAATCTCAAAATTCCACCAGAATGCCAATTTTGATTTTCGGACCGCCTGTCACGAAATCAACATTTGATGTAATTCACTTCCATCCTTGTAATCCTGTACTTTTTTGCAAACTACTGCTTCTGTTTTTCTCTTTAGAATCCTTTTATTTAATTTAGTCGCATATTTACTGGCATTTGGCGATATATAACATGGAAATTACGTATTACTGGCAAAATTTCGTTATTTCGACGTTGCGGACTTTTTTTTTATATTATCCAAGTAAAATTTCTTTTTACTGATTTTTATTATATAAAACATAAACTGTAATTAATGAAAAGTGGGCTGCAAACAAAATACATTTTAACAAAACTCTTGACTTTGTGCGTAACATTTCAACTGAATTTTAACAGACAGCTAATGAAATTTCCGGAATTATCTACCATCCCTTGCGGGAAATAGCCGCTATATTAATTTTTTTTGTTGCGGTAATACGCGCCGGTCTGGCTTAAAGCAAGCAATCACGCTGATCTTGTTAGCTTTCCGGCTGACGAATTTTGTCGAAAATCGCAGTCACCAGCTGTCTTATTTATAGTTTGAAAGCAAAACACATTTCTCTCATGTAACAGTTAATATAGCGTGTTCATTTTCCACTTGAAAGATCTCGAAGAAAGATTTTTCCGTTTTAAGGCACCCACTTTAGATGCTAATGCACAGCGCGTCGCCATGACAAAACAACATCTTCAGCTTTGTTGCTCACGCGATGACTCATTTTACAACGACACTGTTTCATTTTGTGCACGATAAATATTTCAATAGCCGCTGAGGTACTTAAGACAGTATAAGTCATATCGAGGTGAATATAAGCGTGTCAAGCCTCGAGGAACAGAGTTTACAGAGTTCGAAACGACTTTGATTGGTGTGTGTTCGTGAAGTTCGCTTGAGCTTTTCTGGAAGCCATTGTAAAGACTGACTGGTACCACTCAGAGAAATAATCACAGTCATCATGCACAGTTGTGTTCCCGGGCAAAAAATGCCCTCGTGTAACAAAGCGGTCGAAAAGAGATTTGAAAAGGAAAAAGAAGAAGATTACTACAAAAAGGTGCGTTTAAACTTCGAGATTTGTTTACCAATTTGGATTTAATGCTCGCATGATTTCTACTTATTTATTTCACCGTAAAACTGACAGCTGTCTTTGGCAACATTCAAGTTCGGTTGGGCGTTTTATAGGCGAATATCATGATAAAGTCCTTATTATATCTGTTAGGCCAAGATATTTATTTTAGCTTACTTATTTAGCTACTGATAATTCAAGGCGGTAAATATCAGGTTAATTATTATGGTAAATATTGTGTATTTGATTTGTCATCATAAAAAATCAGCTAAACTACTCACAACATAATTGCTAGGATCACTAGATCAGAGTCGTCAATAATTGCTTGTTTTGTTATCAAAAAAGCATTTGGTAAAAGCGATCATTATTCGCCATCTTTTGTACACTATGCGTCCTCTTTCAATGTGCCGGATCATATCATAAAATTACGTTCTCTGTGGCACCCAAAGAAGGGATGAGGTGTTATACCGTTTTTCCATGTTTAGTGCCATACATTTTGATCTTTTCGGATCTTTAGCTGAATATTTCAACGGCGGCAATTTAGGAAAGGAATATTATTAAGTGCTCAGTTATCACCTTAATTTGCTGTTGCTTTCTCAGTTTCGAAAACCATACGGCTGGCCTTATTTCCTACAAAAGCGACATATTTTTAATTATCCCCTGAGAACAAAAGGCTTTAAAATTTCTGCAATTAAAAAGAAATATTGAATATCCCATTAACATTTGCTCATTCAGCGAAACTCTTTCACACTCTTCTAATCGGCATAGTAACCTAGGTTCCGACTAGATCGACACGTAATTATATAAACTTGAGTGGCTTTCAATAGATGTCTTAAAAGTAAGGAACTTTCGATTCACTTGCCTTTTGATTATGCCGGAACGCAAATCAAGAATTTATTCCATAGCTATGTTTGATAACTAGGTTGTGCTATGTTGGTAAAACTGTGAAGCTAAAGATTTAACTCTAAACCGGAATAATCAGTGAACAATAATCTTGGGTTCGTCTGTCTGAGAAGGAAACTCATAGAATCTAGTATGCACGCTGATTTTATGTTAGTCTTATGTTGTTGAAAGCCTTGTTATTGGCCGGAAAACCGAACTATTTACCAGCCAAAGAAATGCGTATCTTTTCTGTTATTTTCTTGTTCTTCTTTCAGTTTTTCTTTTTGATAAGCGCGTGAACAGTTTATCGTTGCTAGCCTTTCTCGACCTAGGGCGAGTCCAGTTAAAATCCCCTTGGTTATTAACATTTCAGATTTACTAATATGACCAAATAGCGATTCGCGCGCCGCCGCCTATCCTACGCTCCCCACTATCTAAACGCCTGGAACAGGCTTATATACCTAATTCAATAAAGGTTGCTTTGGCAATTGGTCATTGGTAATTGGGCATTGGCATTTGGGCATACGGAACACAATGCAATGCTTTGCTTGAGTGACCGCCAAACAATAGCTTTCCAAAGCTCAATTACCAATGACCAAAGCAACCTTTATTGAATTAGGTATATGACCAAATTAGATATAACTGAGTGGCGAATCGTATAATGAATCTTCTTGAAAATCAATTTTTGTCTGAAACCAGTCAAACCAGCATCTAGCAGGTCTAGCGACACTGAGTATAGAATTTCAGTAATGTTGGCGCTTCTGGAGAATTTGTGAACAATTCTTCTGATTCGACTTTCTTTTTTGGTCTTATCAGAAAAAAGAAAGAAAAAATCGTGAAAACGTGAACATTTCTTTGGGGCGTGCACGCACGCGAGGTAAAAGTCACGGCCGATGTCACGCTATTAACCCAAACATATACTTTCCAGGCAGTAGCATATGGCGTAACATCGCGAAAGAGGAAAAATACGAAAACAAACCTTAAAATAGGCAAGACAAAAGACCTCAGGGACTTACAACCGTATCATAAACGGGGGGGAGGGGGGGGGGGGGGGGGGGGGGGGGGGGGGGGGGCTGGAACAACTCAGAACCATGGTAGCGCAGCTTATTTCCGTGACTTTCGGCAGAAATTTTATATCGACTTTAAAAACATGTCAGCCGTGAGATTATAAACACATACGCGGACTGTATGCTATAAAGGATCAATCTTCGATTGCCGTGAAACTATGGGTATCATCATCAAATATGAAGTTGTTTTTCAGTTTTAAGGTTGTACTGTTTGGGAGGAAATCGAGATAGCTTCGCACTAGATTGCGTGACTGGACCGCGTGTCCTAAAATTACTTCCCAGTCCTAATCGAGTTGCTAAGTGGATCTGTTTTCCTCGAGATGAAATGAGTTAACTTTCAAATTTGAATAACAAAGCCAATTTACACTCGGTCGCTAAAACAATCTCGAAAGCAGACCAACAGACTATAACTTGTCATTTTCTGTTCCGTTCGTGTGAAGGATAATTGTAAGCGAATGCGTTACGACCTACCAGGCCGGCCGGCAGCGAAGTAATTCGATTGTCAACGTTATAAAACTACAGATTTGCGGTAAATATTTGGCTAGCGGAGAAATATAAATACGTGTTAAACACTTGATGAGCAAACAGAGAAACACAAGGCATGAGTGGAGGATCTCGAGGCAATCCTATCGATCGACGATTGAGAAGGCGACAAACTGAAGATTACCATCAGAGGGTAATATGCTTATTTGTCTTTAGAAATCTACTTCGGTGTCGCTTACAGTTGAATGTGTGTATCAATGAACTGTAATCCCATCGTTATGTGTTTGAAAATCAGTTTTATACTTTTATACTTTCAACATCCTGTATTTTTGTTTAATCTCGCCAAACATTTTATGATGTGATCTTGAAACAATATCATCGATTCGAATTGGTCGAACCATCGATATCTAACTATCGATCAAAGTGACAGCAATCGAACTGATCGGAACAATTTGCACAGAATTTTCCAGGCGGCGCACTTCAATGTAACGATGCAATCAGTGTTTTCTATAATAAGCGTCCTTCTCGTCCATTCTAATTCTTTGATTTCAATTCTTTCCTCGTTGGACGCTAAAAGAAAATGCTATCGTTATGAAAATATCTTTCTCCGAGTTAGTTTTTAAACCCTGGAGTATTTATGTAAACAGTTAATCCCCAAGGGAAACAAGACCAAAAATTATTAACTTCCTAAAATAACCGGTTCATTTTCTTCGTCTAATCTGTTAAATATTTACATAATTTATAAAGTTTATGGCATAGCAACGGAAGGAAAATTACATTATTGTTCAAAAAATATGTTATTTTTCATATTTCAACAGCTGCAAAACGTCAAGCCATTTCTTGATATAACGCCGCCTAAAGAACATCAACATCTGCAATTATCCGTCAAGAAATTACAGGTAAGGAACTTACTTATAATATTATTCAAAATCAAAACATAATTTAGCACTGTTGTTCGGGTGTGATTTGTTTATTTATTTATTTTTTTTTGGGTGTGATTGATGGGACATTGGGGGGCATGGGGGTGGGGGGGGGGGAGGGGGGTGGGGGTATAGTCCCTTATTTTGGCATAAATAAAAGATTGCACTGGATAGGACAAAGTTTAATATCCTACTGTCGACTACTGTTTTGGAGGCTCGATTTCCAGCTGTTTTGTGTATGAGGATCTGAAAACCGGGCGCCCTCAGTCTTGGCTAGAAATCGAGCCTAGCTGTTTTGAAAAGTGCAATCCATACAATTTCACTTTTCTTATTAAGCAGGGTACATGTCTTAGAAATTAAGGTTCAAGTTAATCAAATATAACCAATTACTCGCAGTTACCGAACTAACCCTACTTGAATAAATTGCCATCACTTGACTGGCTCAATTCATCCCACCCCCCTCCCCCTTCTATCCCCCCTCAACTCCTTCCCCATCCCCCCATTCCCCCTCAGCCCCTACCCCCTCCCCCAATCCCATCCTCTGTCACCACACACTCGCACTTGCAGACATGCACACAGACAAAGACTAAGGGGTCAGTTTAGAATGTCAACTGATTTTTGTTTTTTTACTAATCCTACAGATGCAACAGGAAAGACAAGCTGCCATAGATCGACAAAATGGGGTAATTCTTTCGGCGTTAATGAAAATCAAGCAGTCCCCTGCCAGAGTAGACAACTGGAACAAAGCTTGGAAGCCAAGGTTTGTGGATTAATTTATTTACTGATTGACTGTTTAAATGACTGCCAATTGCTTATATAATGCATGTGATTAATTTGACAAACAGATTGTGTGACAGACAAACTGGTTGTTGGATCATTTCCCTTATTAATCAGTTATGACAAAATGATAGACTCGGGTCTGCTATTTGATTGATTGATCGATTGATGGATCAATCAATTGAGTAAGTGAACAGGAAGGAAGTAAACAAGCAACTTGCAGATTGAGTAAGAAATTGCTTCCGCCATCATTGATTGATTTAATTGAAGTAAATGACAGTGATGGAGTGGTCTTGTTGAGTCACTTAATATTAATCACACTGCTGAAACATATGCACTCATCTACATATAATATTGTATAATGTTTATCAATCTCTAAACTACTATACGGTCACTGCTGCTATTTTCAATATGTTTTTACACTGTACTGGAGTTTGCTGATCAGCCTTCATTTCATATTTATGGGAATTACTGTTAGCCTACTGATTTAAGTGAGTCTGTGTTGATTTCCCTGAAGTTCACCATACTCAGATTTCTCTTCATTACTCTTTCAGCAATGATAGACTGAAAAGCTTCAGGGAGAGAAAGCAGAGAAGGATAAAGCTGGAAAATGAGGTTTGTCCTCGGAGTCTTACTTTTAAAAGACCGAAACACTTTTAGCCAACACGGTTAATACACAGACAGGGGCGTGCCCAGTCTTTTTGCAAGGGGGGAAGGTTGGGGGGTGGGGGTATTAAGCCCCCCCTCTCCAATAAGCCCCACCCCCCTTATTGGAGCAAGAAGTTCATTAAGCCCCCCCCTCCTTTTCCTTCACAACCCAGACAATAAAAAATATAACGGCTGACTGTATAACCGGTACATATGTACCATTCCAATCCGGGCACGAATTCATTACACAGTACTCGCGAGCTTTTGGGAAAATATAACCGGTAGTTGTACTAAAAATGATCATTATTTTGGTAATCAATGAGTGGTGAACTGCTTGTGTTTCACTAAATTGTATTAAGTCTGCCCCCTCAAAAGCACTTGAAATCAATAACCCCCCCCCCCCCCCCCCCCCCCCCCCCCCCCCCCCCCCCCGGGCTTAATGGAGGATTCACGCTAATCCACTCCTTTCTCGATTTTTTTTGCTAAGATTCTGTTCTCAATTCTTCAATTGTTTTTCTCGAAAAAGGCGGGTTCCGGAACTCCTGGAATCCTCTCCTGGGTACGCCCCTGACACAGACGTCATATTAGTGACAAGTGACTTAAAGTAACTTTATCGCTAACAGTTTAATTTATCTGTTATATCTTAATTTTGATCTAAAAGGAAAACTTCGCGTACTTGGGGTAAACCCATTTTAAAGCTGGGCTAAAATGCTTTTAGTGACGAGCAGGACTATGGCTAGGCCTGTCACCTTTTATAACAATTTACGTTCACTCGGACGACCGAGACCGTGAATAAAAAGATGGAAATGCAAAACGAATTCGTTACTGCTGCACTGGCAAAGTAATCTTGAGTCGTAATTATAATATATTGACTTCATGAAATATTTACCTGATTTACCGTCTGTTTTGGTCATCTTTTATTCTGCAGAAACAACGAGAGAGACTCAAGAACATTCAGCCTTATTATGACGCAGATGAATGGGTAAGTACTAAGTTTTATTTTTATTAGCAGTCCTAAATCACTGAATGAGGGAGTGTCTAAATTTATCATACTACGCAAATTAAAAATACCAGCAGGGGTATTCAAAGAATTGCCGATTTCGCCAAATAACTGTTGGGGATGTTCATACCGTCTTCAAGTTTTCGGATTTGTTCCCTTAAAAAATTCTTGGAAATCATACTTGAATGAGCTAACTTCTTAACACGACTTTCTAAGGGGCCGTCGACATATTCACAAGTTACCCGCTTAACGTCTACTGGACGTTTAGGAGGGGGGGGGGGGGGGGGGGGGGGGGGGGTAGGGAGAGTCGAGATTTGGACGTTAGCGTGGGGGCATTTGCCGGGAGCAAGTACGAAATTGTTAGTTTTTAATCCTAGAAGTGCCACAGAGAGCCGTGAAAAGGCACAAAGTGGACACAAAGATGTTTCAGCAAAACAGGTACGAGGAACTGTCAGTCTTTTTAAATATTTTAAAGCCCGTTTACAAATAATGTCTGACCTTAACGTCCAGTGGACGTTAAGCGGGGAACTTGTGAATATGTCGACGGCCCCTAAAGGCTTTGGTGCACTTGGCTTGTTTGGTGCCCCAGAAACAGGGATTTTTATTCGCTTCGCGTGAATTTAGAGCGAGTGTGGTTCAGTTTGTGCACCAGTGAGGCCGCTGGCTGTTATATTGGCCAACACGAGTGCCAATATGGGATGCTATAATATTCTTATTCTGTCTTCAAAAAAAAAAAATAATAAAACGTCTCTGAACAGACTAAAAAAATAACGGTGACTTTTTGTGTATCGTTGCTGTGCGCGTATTGCACCTCTATAATTAATGTAACAATTAAAGTATCTTGTGTAACTTTGATTTTCAGGAAAAAGATTATAAAAAGCACCAGTACTATTTGTGGATGTTAGATGGAGGAACAAAAGACTATGACGAATTTGAAGATGAAGACGAAGAGGTACAATTATAATAACATGAATGCATGCTTGAACAGAAGACTAAAGAAATATTTTTCTATCAGAGATTTTTGTGTGTACAAATTTCTTTTGCAACAATCGTTTCATAATAAAAGAAGGTAGACAAATGTAACAGCGGACGTTAACCTTGGCTCGATTTCCGGCGGTTTGATGGAGTCCGGTTGTGCGCGAAGGAACATGGGCGCACAAAACGGCTGGATATCAGTCGAGCCTAACTCTGTCCGAGAGAAATAGAAAGACATTACATCCTAATGTTTCTTAATATGCTGGCCGATTTTCTTCCCTTAAGGTTTGGGATTAGATAAATAGAGAAGATCGCGATACCCTAGGCCTGCCTTCTGCTTAAAGGGTAATGCTCTCTTATCCGGCCAGGCGAATTGAATGGCATAAACTCCAACTACGACTTCCAGTCGCCGCAATTTATAGTAATTTATACCCTAATTTAATTACATGCAGAATTGCGTAAACTAAAGTTTATCTTGCGCTTCGAATATGAGGTAAAGAAAAATACAAACAGCCTCTAACGGCCGATTTTTTTAACGAAGTTTAGACAGGTTTAACAAACGCGTGTTTATCAACCAACTTTGATCTGGTCAATCCGAATATGACTGACGATATATTCCCCTTGTAACATATATGGACACAGATATATATTCGTTAACCGGTTTCAAGTTATCCTCGTATTTTCCAAAAAAATATTAGCTATTGTTGTTTTCCATGTATGGATGCCGTTTTTTTTTCTAACAGAAAAATGGGCTTTGAATTTTATAGGGAGAAAGCGACGAAGAAACGGACAAACTTCCTCCAGTTGTAAGTAATGTCTCATTAAGTGGCTGTCCGCCTAAGATCCTCATAACCAAAATTGGTCATGAAACAGATTTTCTTCAATTCTTGCATGTGAATTACACTTTGTCTAGTAACTATAAAAATACATTTCGTTTGGTCTCAAAATGTTTTCTTCAGTAATTTACAGGGGGGTCCCCTGGGAGACCAAATTTGATATTTTTTTAGTCTGAAAAATGAAAAATTTCCCTAACTTTGGCAACTTCTCACAACACTTAAAATTTGACGTAGAGCTAAATTCTACTGTTGTTTGACAGGTACAAGTCCAGTTATTATTACAACGTTATAAAAGTTTCCATATCGTTGTTCCAAGTGGTTAAACATTAAACTTCTATCAACCAACTTTCACAGCTTGTAATAAAACAGGAAAAATGGGTTCACAAAAATTCCTCTGAACCAAAAGTGGATCGTCGTACAGCAATTTCCTTGCAGCCATAGAATAAAGACTTAATCTTAAATATCATGAAAAAAAATTGTGCGGCCAGTTGGTTTTAAGACCACGAGGACTCTTTGAAATAACGGTATTTACGAATTATGCAAATTAGGAACCTCAACCTTAGCGTGCAAACACAGTGCAAATGTGAACCGAACAATGTTGTTTTCCATCAGAGAAACACAAAAATAGTTTCAAACTACAGCAGAATACAAAATTATACTAGTATACGTGAGTATACAGCAGTATTGAAATTGTTGATAGCCTTCAAAGTGCTCATTAACTGTCTTCGATGCACAAAAAATCCTGCAAAATACTGCTTCGTTCAACGACCGCTAATTTTGCTCGAGAAGTAAGTTTACAAAAGAGTCTTCATCTGTAATTATTAATCTGACAATAAAGCATCAAAAACACGACATAAAGCGTATATTGTTAATTCAGAGCTTACTGCCTTGAACTGATACAGACTGATATCAGTGACTGCCATCTTGATGTATGCTTTCATTTGTACTTGCGGCCTTTTCCACACTCAGTCGCTCGTCATTCATTTAAATATCATCCATGCTTATCACTGAGAGTGCATTGAGGAAGCCTGGAAGCGTCAATCGGCTTGAGTATGGGTAAATACTTGAATTAAAACACTGATTTCCTTCACGCTTTCGCCATGGTAGCTCGCCATGATACATGTGTCAGGATGGTATCCGCTGACCAGACAAACATGAACCATACCATATGCACGGTTGTAATTACAAATGACGCGTGTTTGTTTTTATGCCGACAACACTCGCGTGGCAAGTCTGGTTTAACTACACTAATACATTTTTTGTTCTTTGTTTGTCTGTTTGTTTTCATAAAACGAAATAGTAGTTTCTGCGTTTCTTGCGTATGACTATCCGGGTTATGAGGAGTTGCCACACCAAATAATTTTCAGAGTGATGTTGATTTCATCGACATTGACATATCAGTGCATGTTGAATACTGAACATGTGATATGTTATATTATCATTTTAAATGAAATAGCTGTAGCATTTACAGAAGCTTTATTCCACTGAGAAATATTATATAAATGAGGGTATAAAACTATGTTTAGCTCTCGAATTGGAGGTTTTTGATTTGGCCCGGCAAAGATCACGTGACGTGATTCAGGGGCGTTAAAGCGTTCTTCTTTTACCTCTGTTTTGTAATCACCGTGATATATCATAAAGTAGTATTCTGTCTATAATTTTTTTTTTTACTGTATTTCTTTTAAGACCCTCTTTGAGTTCGTCTGTCTACATACAGTCAACTCCTGCCTTGCGAACACCTTGCTATTACGGACACCCAGCTAGTACGGACAGACTAAAAAAATATCAAATTTGGTCTCCCAGGGGACCCCCCTGTAAATTACTGAAGAAAACATTTTGAGACCAAACGAAATGTATTTTTATAGTTACTAGACAAAGTGTAATTCACATGCAAGAATTGAAGAAAATCTGTTTCATGACCAATTTTGGTTATGAGGATCTTAGGCGGACAGCCACTTAAATAACTATATCTGATTTTTCACTGATCTAGTTCGTTTAAAGCAGTTTTCAATCGAATGTCGAAAGTAATTTCGCGAATTCTTTGGTTTTGCATTGCTTCGCCTTGTGATTGGCTAAAAAATCTCGCACCACTTAATTTCAACCAATCAGAAATAAAACCAAAACCAATCGACGGTGACTTGACTGCACGCGTTTTCCCGCGCTTGGCGCCGGCTACATGTATTTGCTTCGAGTTCTGCCGATTGGTTCATTGGAATGTCTGCGTCTGTTGTGATTGGCCAGAGTGATAACTTTAGTTTTGGTTTTACGAACTCAAGTGAAAACTGTTCTATTAGCGTTGCAGCCTGTCTGCAGACTCCTATTTTTCTCCCTGTAATATTGCTGGAGCTTACAGTTTAATCGTTATTTTAGCCCAACTCCTCCCCCAGCCCAGATGGCGAGAAAGAGGCCGCGAAGAAGAAAAAAGAGGATCCCGTTAAGTTGCCTCCTATTGATGGCAAAAAGAAGAAAGATGGTAGCAAAAAGAAAGAGGAGTATCCAGAACATGTTGTTATTATGGATGCCGAGGACATGAACAAAGCTATTGAAGGTATTAAGAAACTCAAGTATCTCTGTTTTACATCTCTTCATGTTCTCTTACCCCTTTGACACCCAAACGTTCCAAAAATCAGAATTCAAGAAGAATCTCAAATTTCATTGTGTAAGATATTGGAAAACAAATGGTACCATGCAAAAGTACTACAGAAGAGGTTTCATTTGAATGGTCACACCAAAGGATTTCGTTAACAGATTCCGCAAAAGTTAGAACTGTACTACATGTCTCCATGATTGAATTTGGGAGTGAAAGGGTTTACTTGAATGATATGTTTGGCCGAGAAAAGTGACACCTTACCTAAGTTATTAACTTAAATTAGTTAAATTTCAAATTAATGGACCCTCTGCCGGTTAAATAATTATTTTTGTTTCATTGCAAGTTAAAATTGGAGCCATGGGATGACTGAACAGTTAAAATTAAATGCATACATGTACCTATATCAATTTATACTAATACTTTTCCCTGTTATCTCCGTAGAAAACGACAAGGAAAAGATCCTCCAAATCTTGGGTAGAGTTTCTGAAAAGAAGAAGTTAGATAAATTAAAACAGAAGTACAAAGAACTTTACGAAAAGGTTAGGGGATGAAATTCTGAAAAAAATCTGGTTGGTTGGTTAGTCAGTCCTTCTTTCGTTTGTTCTACCTATCGACTGACGTATTAATTTATCTTTTGGATAACAGGAATTGATGGAGGAAGTCAAACCTCTACTCGATGAAGAGATGCAAAAAACATTAGATTCTCTTGGATCCGGTGCAGAAGAGGATGCTACAAAACTATACGAGGCGATGAAGGTAAATCTACCCGTACGCGTTTCGACTTCAAAATGCTTTAGCACGCTAGTATCCCTGCTTTCACCGACGTTTTCTGTAACTGCTGTCCAAATATTTTTACATTTAGGGAATAGGCACCGATGAAGATATCCTGATCGAAATTTTGTGCACAAGAACAAACGCGGTAAGTTTGTACTAGCAGGCCGAGGGCCCTTATGTGGAAACCTGGGCCCGGTTGTACAAAGCACCTTAAGATAAAGTGGGATTTTCTGCAACCGTTTCCTGCGTTCCAAATGATTTTCTCGCTCTCTTTGTGTTTCCTTCGGTCGAGTTGTCCATGATAACGCGTAAGAACATCCTCCGAAACACAGAGAATGGTTGCAGAAAATCCCACTTAATCTTAAGTTGCTTTACTAGTGCAACCGGGCCCTGGTACCAAAAAGTCGGCCAGAAGTATTTGAGAGCTACATTATATTCCTTATTTCAGGATGTCAATTCTCAAGAAATTGTTTTAATCTTTTTGTATCCCAGGAACTAAAAGATATTCGAGCGGCTTACAGCAAAAGTAAGAATTTTTACTTTTTCTTTGATAGCCTTGTTCACACTGAAATTGAAAGGTTTTTAACCTAAAGGCTCAAAATTTGCCCATACTGACATGCTATTCCTATTGTGGCAGAATACGATAACTCATTAGAGTCGGACCTAAAAGGAGACACGAGCGGTGACCTGGAGACTTTACTTTTGGAGCTTAGCAAGGTAAGATTTTCGAGATTTTTCTAGGAAGATCGAAGGGGACTCTGCTATGAGAGAAGAAAGCTTAAAGGGGCATTGTCACGCAGATTTCGCTGTGTTTTGGTCAAAATACACTAAATATATGACAAAGTACCTTTGCTCAAACATAAAATTGCTTTTAGAACACCAAGAAGATAATATCAAGTGATTTCTTCAAGGAAGAACAAACCATAATAAGTTTTTCTGCGATTTTTCCACGACTCTTGGGAGGAACTTGAAAAAATTGGCCAATTTTTTCAAGTTGCAATCCATTTCCATCCTGGCCATCCGCAGACAAAGATAACGAATACTAGCTTCTGTGCACTAATAGAGTATTTGTTAACAAAACTGGACCATTATTTGTAGGTTTCCATTGAAACAAATATGTTTTTTTGGCTTTTCAAAGTGATACTACAGAAAATAGGTGACAGTGTCCCTTTAAATTGGAAGCTTAATTTCATTCAAGTCAGTGATTTAAGCTTATAAAATAAATCTTTGTTACACTTAGGGTCAAAGAGATGAATCTACACAAGTTGATAAGGATATGGCCAAGAAGGACGCAAAAGAACTTATGGAGGTAACATTCGTTTGTTCGTTATGTTTTCCTCGAATCGTTCATTTGATGGAAATCGTTAATAACATAACTCAGACAAAGTCCAACAGAACAATTCCATTTCCAGCCATTCGCAGCTGAACATTATAATTGATTCTAAACATATTATTTTCCAGGCTGGTGTGGCCAGTTGGGGGACTGATGAAGGCAAGTTCATTCGTATCTTTACTCAAAGAAGCAGACCTCAACTTGGTGCAACATTCCCGGAGTACAAAAAGGTAAATACAGCTGTCATGCAGTGACTTATGGCAGAAACTCTTACGGCGTATCAATAACAAGAAATCATTTTTGCACTCCTTGAAAGAAAAACGCACGAAAATTCTACGAAAAAGCAGGTGAAATAATTCCAGTTGTCTTGCCTTCTCCTTGCAGTTGAGCAACAAGGATATCGCAGACTCAATAGACAGTGAGATGGACGGAGATCTACAGAAAGCATTTTTAACCTTAGGTTAGTGTACGTCTCTTCTACTCAGACATCTCTTTAATTATACACATTTAAGTGTGCAAAATAAGATAAGCTAATTATCCTTTCCATGAATTCCATGATACCTTGCGCTTCAATTCGCACTCGTTTGTATGCGCAGATCCTACAGAGGAGGCAGGGCGAGACACTAGTTGGTTACCCGGTTGTCTTAAGATACCAACCATCAAAAATTCTCATCGTTTTCTTCTGTTCATATTTGGCGGGCGTGGAATTTAATTTATGAAGCATTTACTTCGGCAGCTTGTGATGTATAACATACATGAATTTTTTTACTTTTTTAAACTAACAAGCTGTTATCTAGCACTATTGAGCTTTCAAAAAATGTACGGTTAATAGGCGCCAGAACGATCCGCGCGCAGACGGCCCTGAAGTGCGGCTGATACACGAAACTAGTTAGCGCCACTATAAATAGTTTTAAGGAATATTTAAATTAGTTGTGTAATAGAATTTTATTCAGATAGTTTGTAAATAGATTTTTTAATATCCTTGCTAGCATTTTAAAGTGTCCCCTGTTAGTAGAGGGTCTATCCCTCGGCCGTATCCCTAAGTAGACACGTTAATAAAGTTATTATAAGTAGGTCCCTTGCTTAATTTAGAGATTTAATTAATGCATTTTCCCCACTCCTTCCAAAGCCTACTGTACGGCTCTCTAAGATGGGCAGTCAGCACTCCCGAGTCCATGAAATGCCCGGTTAGCTACAACAGAAGCAAAAAAAAATTGGGAAAACTTCTTGATCATAGCGTTAATTTTGTTCAAACTAAGACCCCTTTAGTTAATTGATATCAGTGACATTCTCTCAACAGTAAAATGCGTGCGAGATCCAACCGGCTTTCACTCAGACAAACTTCACCAAGCTCTACAAGATGGTGACACGCAAACTGTGGCTCGAATTATTCTCAACAAGAATAAGGTGAATTATATGTATGAGCACTGTTGTCTCTTGTTCTCATGCATGTTGCCCTTCAATCCCCATTATCGTATTACAAGTTCTTCTTTATTGTCTCCATGTGTTTCTTATAGATTTAGTGGGGAGAAGATGATAAAACATCAAGAGAATTCTTCTTGGATGGTCATGTCCTAATAGGCCTTATGCATGTTACGTCACCAGCTCAAAATTCACCACCAAGCCTCGTTTGTACGACATTCCTTGCAAACCTTTGGCAATTTCACGTTGTTTTTGAGTGGGTTATTCTTTTCAACTTTGCTCCTTTGAGAATACCTTGATGAGATTGTCACAGGTTTACATTTCGAAAGCGAGACTTGGGTGTGAAATTATAGACTTAAACATGCATAAGGAATATTCCCCTAACCTTTCTGAATTAGTTGACATTGATATCGATCAGAAGCTTATCACGTAATGAGCTTCTGTATCGATACAAGGTATACTTTTGTCACAGATTTCTTCATGGAATTCGGCGTTACGCAGGTTTTTTTGAAGCGATAATAATTCGAAATTAAATTCGCATAATTAACATTGACAAGAATACTTTGAGATGTAGAAAGTTGTGTGCGCCTCTTGTCATGGTATTAAAGGAAAGTTACAGTAACTCCGCTGCTTATCTCTGTTTTTGCAGGCTCAGCTTGATGAGCTGGTAGCAGCGTATAAGAAGGCTCATAAAGTCGAACTCGCGGATGAAATTGACAAGAAATGCAGTGGAGATTTGAAAGCACTCATCCTTGCAAAGCTAGGCAGCAAAGGTGAGTTTCATTAATTTTTATTTAATTTGGATAACATAGCGCGCCTTCTGATTGGTTACCAGCTTTTTTGTATCTGACATCATGTTACAATTCGTTGATTTTACTCTATAGCAGTCTTCAATTACGTGTCGAAAGTTATTTCGAAATTGCTTTGCTTTTGCATTGCCACGCTTTATGATTGGCTATAACATCTCGCGCCACTTTCTCAACCAATCAGAAGTAAACCAAACCCAATCGTAACTGATACTCACACACGTTTTCCCGCGCTCAGCCTTAAGCCCAGGCGTTCCCTTCCCGCTCACTCAATTTTTGGCGCCAATTCATGACGACATTGAATGGGATACTGCGAGACACTCCAACACGCAACTCGTTCTTAGGACCTTACGCCCGTGAGAGAAAGAGAATACCTAGGAGCTAGCGGCTGAACTCTTGATCCACACATAGCCTGATGCAAACAAAGGGATGGAGTTTTAGAAAATCCGTGAATATACCCTTCATAAAGTTATGTTTTTCTTCAGGCAAAGAGAAAGAAAAAGAAAAGGCGAAGAAACAGCAGAAGGTAAGATAGTTGTTCAAATCACAATTAATTATTTAATTATTTAATTGTCTTGTTATTTCATCCCACAGTTTCATGTCTTAACTAACTCCAATTTTCGACAAATGCAGGCGTTTTCTTGAACTCTTGACGAATGCTGGTACACTGAAGTCTAGGACACTTAGCAGTGTGATTCTTAAATTAACCTTATTCTGATCACATTCTTAGCCTGCAGACAAGGCGAAGAATGAGGCAGCGAAAGAAAAAACAAAACCGAAACCAGCAGCTGCTGCTGATAAAAACGCCGAGAAGAAAAAGAAAGAAGAAGAAGCTGCCTTGGAGAAAGACGCTGATGAACTGCACAAGGCGATTGAAGGTAAATGTTCTTTTTTCATAGATCAATGGCATTTTTGGGGGAAATTTGCCGGAGAAAACTAAAGCTAAAAAATTTAACCCCGCCCCCACCCTTTTTTCTTGTTCGTTTGTATTGTATGAGTTATATAATACGTGTGGATCTTGAAGTGTTGACCGCTTACCGCCTCAAGTAGCAGAACTCGATCTATATCGTATGGCGGAGTATGGTAGACTTCATTATTTATGTCATTTTTACCCACTCACTCTCACTCTATTTTAACCCTTTTGGTGCCAATAGTAATATATTATCGTTGGGTTGCCTTGGTTTTATCCCGTAATTAAAATGAGTGCGCTTTGTTTTTCCAAGCTGAAAACAAGACCCAAGTTGTGGATATACTAGCGAAGAATTGCACTGATAAGTCCAAGTTAAAAAAGCTGCAGGACAAATACAAGAAAAAACACGATCAGGTATGGATTTTTTCTCTCCCTTCTTGTCGTCTTATCCCCTCGAGGTGCGTGGACAGATTTTCTATATTCAGCGGTCTTTTCGTACTTGTTGTAGAGAAAATAAAGTGTCCCTAGTATAGGAAGCTACAAGTCAGTAACATACCCCTTCATGACGTCACAATAAGCTATCCGCTAAGTTGACATTCAAGAAAGATATTTGTGAGTTATAAGAAGAAAAAAAAATTGGCGCTAATTTCAGTAATATGTTTGTGTAACCCGGCCGTTTAGTAAGTGAATTTATTTGTCTACAGGACTTGCCTGAAGCCGTGAAACCCATACTAAGGAAATAAAGTGTCCCCAAAAATAGTGTAGGAAGCTACAAGTCAGTAACTGACTGACTCCTTCACATCCGTTAATATTGTCACGATAAGCTTTCAGCTAAATTGGCATTTTGTGTTTTAGCAAGTGATTTTATTTGTCCACAGGACTTGCTTGAGGCCGTGAAACCCATACTAGATGAAGATTTACAGGAAGCCGTGGAATCTCTGTTAATGGAAAGTGCAGCACATGACGCCAAGAGTCTCTATGATGCCACAAAGGTAAGATAATCTCGGTCTAAAATCTATAGCCATTTTATTTTGCAGTGATTCGTGGTACACTGATGCAGAGCAATTTCGTGCTATGTTGATACCAGTAAATACGTCACAGAAACGTTACATATACCGTTTTAATTGCGTACATTTACTGGGGCCATCAATATATCACCGCAGTTGAAAAGTATATTCTTCGTATCGGGCTCCGTCGCTTCGAAATTTCGCTTAGGGAGCTGTCAATATAATGTACTGCCGTATCAAAATCGGAAATAATTTTTTATGAATTTCAGTTTTAAATGTGGTTTTTTTTTTCAGGGCCTGGGTACTGATGAAGATGCGTTGATTGAGATCCTTTGTACGAGGAACAACTCTGTAAGTTACCGGCTACTCTCACTTCCGGTAAAACAGCGTTACTAAGTGTCACGACAGCGTCTCCTACAACCCTACTTACATTACTAATGTTCACGTTAGGTACATATAACACTCAGAAGAATCACTAGCTTCATTTACAAAACATTCAATAGTAAACAACGTGGTTTGCAGGAACGGTAACTGAATGGAAGCAGTAACTCTTCTCCATGTCGGACATCTTCTTATCATGTTTAAAATATATCATAAAACTTTCTCACGCATGCACATGGGTATAGGCTGCTTGGAGCCTCTTGTTTATAATACTGTCAGACTAGCCTGAACAAACTTATATCAAGGAACAACAGCTTATTACAAAGCCAATAAGAATTTATTTGTATGAGAATCAACTCTATAGTTCATTTGCAAAGGCAGTGGAAATTTTCTTGTTACTGTACGAGCCTGAACAATTGTATCAATGACCAACAGCAAATTACAAAACCAATAAGAATTTACTTGTTTCAATTTGTTTTAGTCATTTCTTACCTTTTTATTTTTCTTTTTTTTACATAGCAACTGAAAGAAATCAATTCGACTTACAGTAAAAGTAAGAATGGTGTTTCATATTCTAAGTCCACCTTGTCTGTAATACATTTTACAGTTCTTTGATTTTTCGCGATCCTTACATAACACCCTATTCCTATGGTTTTCGTTTTTCTAGTGTACGAGAACTCATTAGAGGAGGACCTGAAAGGAGACATCAGCGGTGATTTTGAGACTTTACTTGTGGCTCTCAGCAAGGTACGAACATCCTTTGCTGCTAATGACTCGTAAAGTACTGTTAGCCCTAGAGGCTTTTAAAGAGAGGGAACTTGTAAAGGAGGGGCATTTGAGGGAGGAGAATTGAAGGGGGACTTATGCGAGAAGGACAATTAACAGAGTAACCTGGACAAGGCTGCAAAAATACTCCAAGAGCCGTGAAGTATTTTTTCGCGTGGCACAAGATGAAGGGCGTTTTCGGAGACTCGTTTGAGCGATTAGCAGCCGTGTTTGTTTTCTGGCAATCTGAAACGGTTGTTCAAACAAAGACATCAGTTTTATTATGTTTTACGCGACAAATACTCCACGATTCTTGGAGTATTTTAGCAGCCTTGTCCAGGGTTTCTACGTCCGCCGCGCCATTTTGAAAACGGAGAAGGCACTGGGGACGAGGTTGTTGAAGGAAAGAGGCTTATAAAAGGGTTCACCGCGGTCAAACGTCCGAGGTGTTTTTCGTTTTATTTAGTGGCATTTCATTTAATATTAAGTGGAAACATGGGCAAGGATGTATAAAATAATAAGTTTATGTAACTATCTTTCCATCTTTCTCAAAATAATGAGCTTCTTTTCGTTGAAAACTGCCGGATCAAAACGCTTCGTGCCTGAGCAAAATTGTGTTGGCAAATGGCGCCGACAATTCTGAAGTTCATAGTTTTCATACGCTTAGAACGTTTAGTGAATTGCCAGTGTATTGGTAATATATTAAACTTTAAACAGTGAAAATGACAACCTTAACTTGAAGTACTTTGCTTAACTTTTGCAAATTTCTCTCGTTTGACCGCGGTGGAATGAAAGGGACAGTGTCCCGGGTGATTTATCGAGTTTTCATGATCATGACCAGAAGCTTGCCCTAAGATTCATTTATTATCTTGAAATGGGAAGCTAAAAAACTCAAAATTCCACCAGAATGGCAATTTTGATTTCTTGACCGCCCGTCACGAAATCAAATTTGATGAACTGTAATCCACTTTAATCCTTGTAGTCCTGCACTTTTTCTCCAAGCTACTGCTTTCGTTTTGCTCCGTTATAGAATCTTTTTATCCAGCTTAGTTGTATATTTGGCGGCATTTGGTAATATACCATGGAAATATAAGCAAGCAAAAAGGGGAAACTTTATAGCTCATAGCAAACGCAAGATTTACAAAAAGGAGACAGAGGAAACATTTCTTGTTGACAATACACACACTCATATAATTAGCTGCGATAAACCAATATATTATTATGATTTAGGGTCAGAGAGACGAATCCGCCAAAGTCGACAAAGAGATGGCCAAGAAAGATGCCAAGGAGTTACATGAGGTATTGTCTTTATTGTTATTGTTGTTCTTGTGCTTGACGTTTTGTATCACTGTCTAGGCAGTTTTATGAACTGGAAGTATCTAAATTCGAGATTTGTTGAATTTAATCTTTAGGCTGGTGTGGCCAGTTGGGGAACTGATGAAGGCAAGTTTATTCGTATCTTTACTCAAAGAAGCAGACCACAACTTGATGCAACATTCCCAGAGTACAAAAAGGTAGTTATTTTAACTACTACTGAAACGTTTTTTGAATCAGGACTGCTATAAACACTACAGAGCGAGCTGAGTATGCCCAAGAAATTTATGAAACTTAAGGTGCTGTTACACGTAACAATTTTCCGTGTAATACCCATTCACTTGTCTTATGCAACTGAATTTTTTTTTGAGCTGCACGAAAAAGTTGAATTGTTTTCTACTTCCTGCAACAAATTTCTTCAAGTTGCATAACAAAAATACGTGTATATTTTTCGTAACATGGCTCTTGCAATTTGTTTTACTACACTTTTTAAGTCAACCGATCACAGCTCAGCATGGGGGACAGATGCATTATTTTTCAACTTACAGATTTTTTTGCGAGGCAAGTTGCATGGTAATTGGTAACGTGAAACATCGCACGTGCAACTTGCAACAATTAGTTTTGGCGAGACAAGTTGCATAGAAACTTGTTACGTGTTACAGCACCTTAAGACAAGCCTAGAAAACCTATGCACCATATGAAAGGATAATAGCAACAAGAGAGATATAATTTTCAGCATGTCACGATTATGGGACAAAGAAAAAATTTTGAGTCCCCGAAGAACATCGAACCCATAAACTTCCAGATACCGTTTGGACACTCTAACAACTGAGCTACTGGGAGACTGGTGGCGAGGTTCATATGTGACACGCGTCCTGCATACTGCTAGGATAAGCAATGTCGAAAGATCGGTCATGAAACATAAATAATAATAATATTAATAATAATAATAATAGTAATAATAATAATAATAATAATAATAATAATGTTCTCATTGTTTTTCAGCTGACCAATAAAGATATCGCAGACTCAATCGATGCTGAGATGGATGGTGATCTACAAAAAGCGTTTATGACACTTGGTATAAACTCATTCCTTGTTTTTGTGTCTGGCCTGTTACAAATGTTTCTTAATCTACGACATAATTGTATATGTTGCAGTTAATTTTTTATTTCAGGTAATTTTTGTTTTTCCTTTGTTTCAAATTCATTAGCATATATTACCATACCCAAAAACAATGGAAAAATAAAAATTACCTGAGATAAAAAATTAACTACAACATATACACTTGTACGCATTCAAATAGATTTAAACGAACAGAAAGACAACTAGATAATTGTCATATATATAATGAACGATAAGGTGTCTCAATAAGGTGTCTCATGGTTTACTCTTATGATTATGCTTGTGCTTATTCTTATGCTTATGCCTATATATGCAGAGGCGGATCCAGGAATTTTTTATTGGGTAGGGGGATCCAAACTTTGTTGTAAAAAAAAACTACCCCCCCCCCCCCCCCCCCCCCCCCGGGCCCCGGCCCCAGTCGCTGTTTAGTTTAGTGGCAATATGCAACGCGCGTTTCATTGAAAAAAAATCAACGAGTTGAATAGTGACATGCGATCCTGTCAATGCAAGAATTTGTGTGTCAAACAAGCAGTAAAGAAAACCACAGGTTTGATGGGGGGGGGGGGGGGGGGGTCTGGACCCCCCGGACCCTCCCCCTGGATCCGCCACTGATATGTCACTAGTGAGGTGACCAGGCTCTAGCAATTATGTTATTGCGTTTCAGTCAAATGTAGCCGTGATCAAACAAGTTTCCGCTTGGAAAAACTTCAAAAAGCATTGAAAGAAGGAGACACAAAAGCTGTTGCAGCAATTATCCTCACTAAAAACAAGGTAATTTTGTCATGCTTTATTAGTAATTAGCGGCATTTTTTCCCGCGAGCTCGTCTATCACCAGTCTATCTTACAAGACAGCCTACATTAGCTTAACATGTGTTTGAAAAATTTCGTTTGTTTCAGGCGGAAATTGGTGAACTTGCCGCAGCTTACAGAAAAGCTCATAAAGTGGAACTTGTAGATGAAGTTGATAAGAAATGCAAAGGAGATGTGAAGACGCTGATACTTGCTAAGCTTGGACGAGGTGAGCTGGCCCATATCTTAAAATGTTTGATCTTTATCACTTCCAGTAGTTGGCAAATTTCAAAAGGGAAAAAATTCGAAAGTTTGTTTGCAAAGGTCTGAGAAACAACAACACCATGGGAAATTATTGCGCGATAACCGGCCTTCATTTGTATGCATATTGTGTTATATGCTTTCGAGCCACATGACATCAACCAAGGTTTTGACTCTGGAAGTATTGAGACCGGGGGGGGGGGGGGGATCATCCCCTGGTCCAGAAGACCGAAATAAAAAACATCTTAATAAAGTTAAGCTGTCCGGTTCATAGACTTGTGGTGCACTGGAGGGTAACAAACTGGCATGACCCATCACTGTCTGATTGAACTCTTTAGATGTGTCATCGTGATATTTTTATACAAAATGTATTTGTGTGTTTTTTCATCGGCCATGAAAGCGACATTATTTACCTATTGTTTGGGTAAACTAGTTGTTGTTTGTTTGTTTTTCAATTTTTCTTGTTTATATTTTTTTTCAGTGAAAAAAGATTCAAAAAAGCAACAACAGAAGGTAAATTGTTTGTCCTTTAAGTTCCAACGATAAAATCATATATCATTCACAGCTAATTCATAATGCAAAGTTTTGAAATAACTCTTGGTATTTTAGTAGTATCTTTAAGCGGAGAATGATTCTACTCTCTTGAGACGTAGTGAATTGGAATGTTCTCTTGATTGTTATGAACTCTGGACTTAATTATCGTTCAAGGTAGGGTTTAGAAAAGTAAGGGAGCTCGGATCAAATTCAATCCGGAGTGCCCTTTGGGAACTTGATTTAACAAGGTCTGACATTTATAACGTGAATCTTTTCAGCCTGGAGACAAGCAACCTGCAAAGCAAGGCGCGGCCGCCAAGGCAAAACCGAAGGCTGCAGCTGGTCAGAGCAACAAGACAACAGACAAAAACGCAGCAGAGAAAAGCAAAGAAGATAAAAACAAAGACGATAATGGGGAAGGAAACGTGGAGAAAGATGTGGATGAACTGCGCAAAGCCATTGATGGTGTGTTAAAATGAAGTTTGTTTCAAAAAAGGGCCCTTTAAGTCACGAAGCTGATATCTTTTTTGATACATACGTTTTATCCATTCCTCCTTGCATGTAAAGTCGACTTCTCATTTTAGTGAACTTAAGTAAACCCACTAATATTTTAAATTGCTTCGATTAAAGGAATTTTGTGCAATATTATTTTACAGATGGTGATAAAAACAAGGTTGTGGACATCATAGCAAAACATTGCGACGAGAAATCCAAACTACAACAGCTGAAAGACAAATACAAAGAGAAACATGACCAGGTCAGATTTGAGAATAGAAGTGTTTTTGTAAGGACTTTGATTGTATTGGGCATACATGGATAGGCTAGAACGTCTAACAGTAGTATCGTCATTTACGGATCAGTTTAATGAAGACACTATTTTTACGCCTTGATGACGATGATACATGTTTCTATCTCAACATGACAAACACATTCAAGAGTAGCATGATCGATAATGTGTATTTTGAAACTAAAAAAGAATGAACCTACGGTAGCAAGAATTAAAAGCACTGGAATCGCGAAGGTCCTGGGACGGTTCGAATCTCGTCGAGGCCTGAATTTTTTTCCAGGCTCTAAGGGATGGACCATTTCATTATTATTATTATTTTTATTTTTTTTTTTTGGGGGGGGGGGGGGGGGGTTGGTAATCGCCCAACCCCCCCCCCCCCCCGACTCAAAAATAAAATGGTCAGTCCCTAATTGCAACTCCTTCAGCCGCTGTGTTACTTCAATGATCACATTCTCTGTAATATATTCAAAAGTGTTGTCGTTATTCGCAATGTTAGGATAAGATCATTGGTTGTACTCCACCCTATTTTCCTTTTTCTTCTTTTAAAGCAATTGACGTTTTTCATAAATCTTTCCTATGCTATAGGACTTACTTGAATCTGTGAAGCCTGTGTTGGAAGAAGAGCAATTACAAGACGCTGTAGAGTCCCTGATGATGGCAAGTGCGTCATATGACGCTAAACGTCTGTACAGCGCTATGAAGGTAACATTCCGACATTGTGTTTCAACATTCATCACTGATGTAAGATATAATTTAAGTTATTCTAAAAGAGATTGTGCAAGAAATAAAAAAAACTATATGCTTACCCTCTGGTGTCTCCTCATAGGGCCTGGGCACTGACGAAGATGCGTTGATTGAGGTTCTCTGTGCAAGAAGCAACGCTGTAAGTCATGCGCACTGATGCTTCTAGTCTATCTTAGTTTATTTTCAATGCAGCCAGGTAAAAGGGGATCCTGTTCACCGATATTCTTTTTTCTTTTACATCATCGAGCGAGCAAAAACAATATCCACGAGGTTAGTTAACGAGTGGGAGTGAGTTAACCACGACAGATGGTACTAGTCTTAGAATTACATGTATGATGCCACGTGAGGCAGACAGACAGACAGACAGCTGCATTTGCTTGCAAGCTAAGCTAAAGCATTGTCACAAGACGTTGCAACACTCCTTCCCGTTTTCCTGGTGCAATGTTGGTTCACCTTCACAGCGATCGAACGCGTCAAACGTATTGTCAATGATTGGCAGGCGACATTGCAAAGCCCGGGAATGAAAATGACAAAAGGGGCACTGAAGAGGAAATTATTTATCTCCTAAAACTTTAATTGTCTTTGTACATTAGTAAAAACTTTAATATTGTTGTTTCTCATTTTTAGGAAATGGCCGATATCAAAAAGGCATACACGGATCGTAAGTAAAAATTTATATGAGTTTTTAAAGCGCATCCATTGTACAGTTGTGCTAATCTGATGTTTTTCTTTTTTCTTTGTATACAGAATACGGAAGGTCGTTAGATAAGGATATTAAAGGAGACACCAGCGGTGATTTTGAAGATCTCTTGGTTGAGCTCACAAAGGTGAATATCGACCTTTGGTCAAACACTTCACGTGACACGATATTCTCCAAAAAACTGCGGAATATTAGAGTAATCTTTATATGCGATATCCGACAAATCAGAGACAAATATCAGAATATATATCCGTAACAGTTTTCAAAATTTGAACACACGTTCAGTTTTTGCCCAAAATAATTAGAAATAATAATATATAAAAAAGAAAAAGTCCAACAGAATTGGGTGTGACTGAACTTTGACAGCTTGGCTAGATTTCAAACAGCTCAGCCTTAAGCTAACATTTAGAGAACATTTTTTGACGATAATAGCTACAATTTCTCCCAGTTTGAGAAGATGTGGTGATCAGTTTTCATGTTGTTCATTTTACTTAGGGCAAACGAGACGAAACCAGCAAAGTGGATAAAAGTTTAGCGAAGAAGGACGCGGAAGCTCTGATGCAGGTAAATATTGCGGATTACGGTAATTTTGCGCGTGTTATTATATTACTGGCCAGAACCCGGTTGCATAAAGCACCGTAAGATTAAGTGAGATTTTCTGCAACCGTTTCTTGCGAGTTATTCATTATAATGTGCAAGAAAATCCTCCGGAACACAGAGAATGGTTGCAGAAAAATACCACTTAATCTTAAATTGCTTTATGCAACCGGGCCTGGAGCTCGTTTCTCGTCCCGATATCTTTTCGGCGGGTACGGAACTATATTTTAAAATCAGAATCTATAGAATGGTGATGTAGTTTTTAGCCCTCGAACCAGCTCGACTTGTTTACCCTTCAAACCAAAAAATTTGAATCTTGAATGAAAACATTGCGCTCATAAAATGGCTTTCCATTCCCGAAAAATTATCGGGACCACAGCCGACTGGTCACTTTGTCTGTCTGCTTTGTATAATTCATGGAAGAACTGCGAGAATCGCTGTCACACTGCGAAAAGTGCTTTAATTATTGATCCCAGATGGAAAAATAATGATTCTCCATTCAACCTCTCAACCATAGGCTGGATATCTTGGTACAGACGAGAACAAATTTATAGAGGTTTTCACGCAGCGAAGTTTTGCTCACCTCAAAGTAACGTTCCAAGAATATAAAAAGGTAAGTCGTAAATAGAAATACTGATGTGAATGCATGTTATTTAACAGTACTAAGAATTATTTCTTTACGATAACTTGATTCTTCTATGCAGCTTTCTAATCAAGAGATGGATGAATGCATTGAAGAAGAGATGAGTCAAGACATGGAGAAAGGATTTTGTGTACTAGGTAAAACTTCCCCCTTTTATTGTTTTAACTTCTAAATAATAAATCAGTGTTGGTTTGACAATGAGGAGAATCGTGCATTTACTATTTTCTCACTTTTTAATCTGTTTATTTTCTTTTCAGTGAAATACGCCCGTGATCCTTCCAATTTTTACGCTGCTAAACTGCACAGCTCTTTAGAAAACGGTGATACGGACACTGCCGGGCGCATTATTTTAACAAGCACAAAGGTATGACTCTTCACAGCTAAGATTGGCCAAAACTTGCATGATATTACATGGTTGCGCAGAGATATGAAATTTCTCTTCGAGTCATCATCGTCATCTTTGATGTTTATATTTACATTTGAGTGTGCGTCGCACGTGAACTAATAACAAATATGGATTAAGACCGGTCTCTGCTCCAAATGTATTCAAGTGGACAATATAATTATTTTTGCAGGATGAGCTAGCGGGTATCATTGGAGGGTATAAAACGCTCTACAGCAAAGATCTCATCAAAGATGCTGAAGCAAAATTCAGTGATAATATGAAAAAACTTGTGCTTCCCAGGTTAAAGAAAGGTAAACAACTTCGATCTTGTTACTGGTTTATTTTGTGATGATTTTCTTGGAGTTTTTGTAAACTACCTTATACTGTAGATAGAGTAGGTTATGGTGGATTTTCAGTATTAAAGGTAACCAATGTGGTTAATCACAACAAACGTAAATACATGGAATACAATGAGCCAATCAGAGCGCGAAGGAAAAACATGAAACCATTGCTAAGCGCGGGAAAACATGAAACCGGTGCAAAGCGCAGGAAACGTGAAACCAGTGTAAAGCGCGGGACAATGTGAAACCAGTGCCAAGCGTGGGAAGACATAAAGCCGGTGCAAAGCGCGGGAAAATGTGCGCTGCAGCGCAAGCGCGGGTAAACGATTGGTTTTGTTCCGTTTACAGCCGACTGAAGCTCTCGCACGGGACCACCTTAAGGATTTGGAAAACGTGGTCGTAACTAAAGCTGTTCGCTACATGATAAGGGCTTTTAATTACAGAGTTTTAATTGTACTTTCAATTTTTTCGTTAATTTTTATTAACTATCGTATTGTTTATTTGTTTAATTATAGGAGGCCAGCAGCAAAAAGAAAAGGTTGGTGTTGTTACGTTATTGAGATACCGCATTTTCTTGATTGAACTTAGGTTTGAAATGTAATGGCGCTGGTCTGTAAGTTCTTGGTTAACGAAATAGTCTCGGCCTTTGTTCGACTTTGATACTGACGTTTATTTGAGGTCCCTCGTCTGTGTAGCCCTCTGCGGAACACGGTTGAGATGCCCTGTTAGGAATCGTTTTCATTTTAAACTTCTTTTTTTTAGGAAAAAGCAGGCAATGGAAGCAAGAAAGCCACAGCCGGTGGAAAAGAAGACAGCGCCGCTGGAAAAAAAGCAACCGCAAAACCAGCTGCTAACAAGAAAGCTTCACAAGCCAAAAAAACCCAACCACAAGACGACAAACATGAATACTCCGAGCTACGAGATGCCATCGATGGTGAGCTTTGTTCATCTCTATTTACTGTGGAAGTTAGTGGAACAAGTGAACTTCCAACCTCGGCCCCAGGGCTTTCTCCGTGTTCAACATGGCGGACTGAGCCAAAAACCCAAGACAAGGCCGCCAAAATACTGCGAAAATCCTAGAGTATTTCGTCGCGTAAAACACGATGAAATGTCTTCGTTTCGTTTGAACAACGGATTTAGATTACAATAGAGCAGTTTTCAATTGAGTGTCGTAAAACCAAAACCAAAGAATTACTCTGACCAATCACAACAGACGCAGACAGTCCAATGAACCAATCAGAACTCGAAGCAAATACATGTCGCCGGCGCCAAGCGCGGGAAAACGCCAGCGGGTAAATTGCGATTGGTTTTGGTTTTACTTCTGATTGGTTGAGAAAGCGGCGCGAGATTTTTAAGCCAATCAGAACGCGTAGCAATGCAAAACCAAACCAATCACGGAATTTCCTTTGACACTCAATTGAAAATCGCTCTAAAACAAACAAGGCTACCAATCGCTGCAAATAACCTCCATAAACGTCATTTCATCGTGCGTCACGTGACAAAATACTGCATGATTCTTGGAGTATTTCAGTAGCCTGTATAGCCCCCCCCCCCCCCCCTCCCCTCAAGAAAAATCGTGATACCTGTACACAGGCTAGTATTTCAGCAGTCTTGTCCAGGGGTGTTTATGCCCGATCCGCCATTTTGAAAGTGGAGGAGACCCTGGTGACGAGTTTTGTGAACTCCAGTTTCAGTTATCAAGACTGCAACCAGGCGTACGTTTAGGGTGGTACTGATTGCATTAAAATAAAAACCATCTAACTCCAAACGGGCAGACCTGCACCTTTCGTAACGTCTCACAGGATTGGCTAAGAAAACAAAAGAGCAAACAACACAACAATGGACCCTAGCCCTAAAAACAATAGAGGTGCACCTCATCCAGGTCGAATGAAATTAGAGGTTCCGCGAAGAGGTGCAGGCCTACTACTCCAAACTTCCAAAAATAAAACGTAACAGTATCTTGGTAGACAGAAAACGTTTTTGTGAGTAATTTATTAGTGTCAAGGCTGTCGCCAGGAAGGAAAGGTGATCGCTCACGAAAGATCGAAAGTAATATGAGAAGAGTTGAGCCTAAGAGTAGTGGTCGCTAGCAAGAGGTTTCGCTTCATTATTCTTTTCTGTTTTACGTCCAAAGCTAACAACAAAAAGAAGATAAAGGAGATTGTGTGTAGGAACCTGGAAGACAAGGCACAAGCTAAGAAGCTAGTCGAAGACTACAATTCCAGATACGAAAAGGTAAAGCTTTGTGCGCGCAATCTTAATTTTTTGTATAGTGTAGCAATAACACTGTAATTTTCGAATGATTCTATATTTGTATGCGGGAGATCTAGAGTGTTTTACTAGTATCGCCTTGCCTTGATGGTTAGCTTCAGATAAATAGTTATATTCTACGAATAGTTTTTGTTCGTGGTAGTTGCCTCAAACTATTATTTATCTAACACTTCATACAGAATACCTCATGACTTATACATTGTCTCTCTTCTGTATCCCATTAGGAATTATTCGAATCCTTGGACGACAAACTGGACCCTGATCTCATTGAAGCCTTAGTTGCTTTGTCGTTACCCAAAGATCAATACGAAGCAAGAACTTTGAACTTGGCCATGAAGGTGGGTCGTGTAGTTTTTGTTTAGTTTTTGTACACTGTATCTCTACAGAGCAGTTTTCAATTGATAATCACTCTGACCAATCGCAGCAGAGGCAGCCAATTCAATGAACCAATCAGAGCGCGAAGCAATTACATGTAACCGGCGCCAAGCGCGGGAAAACGCGTGTGTGGAAGTGATTTGTTTATAAAATGGCGCCAAATTGTTTAGCCAATCACAAAGCGTAATAATGCAAAACCAAAGAAGTTGCGAAATTACTTTCGACACAATGGAAAACCGCTCAAAAATACAAATTTAGAGCCAGTCATTCCCATTACCAAGCTATTTTTTAAGCAGCCCTAAACTCAATCATATTATTTTGTTTTAGGGTCTCTTTACAAAGGAGCTGGTATTGATTGAAACATTCTCAACGAGAACAAACGCGGTAAGTAAGAAGGAAAAACACGCCGGCTTGATTACACCAACTAAAACAAAAGCTAAAATTTTTATCACTTGCATTCCATTAGGAAATCGCTGCCATAAGACAAGCCTACAAGAAAAGTAAGTCAAATAAAATATCCGGTTTTTGTGCTTTTTAGCATTCCTTTTTTAAGTCCTTTTAAATGAATATAATTAATGTCATCATATGATGGTTCCATTTCGTCTTGTCATCTCGTCCTGTCATTTCCTTTTGTTTAGAGTACAGGAAAGAGCTACAAGAGGTTATAAAGGATGAAACGAGCGGAGACTTTGAGACATTACTCGTTGAACTTTGCAAGGTTAGTGTTTTAAAAGAAATGAAAACACTTAGATGATCCGCCATTTTATTAACAAATATAAAGAACAGCTCGATTACACACTCAAATGCCAGACTTATGGAAACAAATACATGTAGGTCTGCACTGCGTGCACAGACTTTTGTGATGCAAATGTACTGTAGTGATCACTATTTGAATGACATTCGCCCCCTTTTCCTTTTATAACAACAAAGCAAAAATGCTTAGTTTCTGTTTGTTTTGTTTTAGGGCCAGAGAGAGGAAAGCGAAGAGGTTAACGACGATTTAGCGCATAAAGATGCCGAGTCTTTGCTGGAGGTGAGAGTTCGAAACCATGTCGCTTAATTTATCCTATAATTGGCCTAAAAAAGAGGGCTGTTTACCGTCACCGAAACGTGTAGTTTTGCCTGAGGAGATATTATTGCCTGTTCCAGGCCTTTAGATATTGGGAAGGGCGCGACGGAAAAGTACGACGCGAGTGAAAATAAAGAAGAGACACTGTGCCGCTCCTTTGCGCCCTCCCAACCATCTGAACGCGTGGAACAGTCAGGCTAAGATATGTTTGGCCACATTTTCGTATGTTATTATAGCCAGTTATTGTAGCAAATACTTCGTCGCGCTCTCGGGGGCTTCGCAGTCGACTTGTGTGCAAGTCTACAAATTCCCATATTCCAATGTACAAATGCGTTACACTAAATTCTATTCTGGACCCTTGCGCACTGGTATATATTTTAAGTCCTTAACCAACTATACTGTGATTTATAAAATATATCAGTATAAGTCATATTAAAGAAAATAATAAATCAAAGAGCACATGTCTGTTCCACAAGTGATATACGGATCAAGGATAACCAATGGTTATTCCTTTTCCTCAGGCTGGCATAAAGAAATGGGGAACCGACGAAGAAACGTTTATCGAAATTTTTACGACCCGCAGCTTCGCTCAGTTGAGAGCCATGCTTCCTGAGTATAAAAAGGTAAATAATATTCCTTATATTAATCTTGGTAACCTTTTTCGTGTCATTACGATTTGATTGTTGTTATCTATGGCATACGTTGGTTCATGTCAATAGAGGTTTTGCACGGCAGCCATGTTGCATGGCAGGAACAATGAAAATGTTTTGCATTAGAAAGAACATTCTTTCCCATAGGGAAAAGAATCTATTGTTCCTGCCATGCAACATGGCTGCTGTGCAAAACCTCTATACGTCGGTCTAGATCCGTGTAGCCTCTTCACAGACGTTTACATTTCTCATGACATTTTTTTTCCCATTTGCCGCGGCATGTTTTCATTTCTCCAGTTCGTTAACACTGACTGACAAAGAACTGAAAGTATTATTTTACCAAAAAAAAAGAAGTTTACAACAAGAATCGATCGATCCTGAGCCCGTTCGTGACCCTATCCCTTCCCCAACCTTCAAGCGTAAGTCTAACTTTGAACTAATATTTAATTGATCTGTTTTGACTAAGGCTAATTTCGTCTAATAATTGTATCCTATACAATCCAGGCCTAAAGTAGAGCATACATGGCATGTACCGTTACGGCAAAAAGCTCCATCACAGATGATGACATCGACCGTGATAATGACATGATCGCCCGTTTACGAAAGAGACTGAGCACTGCGAGCTTTTCTCGCGCTCTCCCTCGCCTGACTTTCTAATGTGTTTTTTTCAGAAAGTATTGTTTTCTCTTTCTTTTTTTGTGCAAAGATAAATTTTCTTCCATATATCGCAGGTTCTGCCACATTGGGCTAAAGCCATACAGAAATGATCATCGTGTTTGATTTTGTTCCTTATTCAATAGTGGGCAAAGTGTGAAATCGAGGAGACGATAGATTCCGAGATGTCAGGTGACCTGCGGGATGGATTGCAGACTCTAATTAAGTGCATCAGAAGCCAGAACCAGTTCCACGCGGACAAGCTGCAAGTAGTACTTCATGGCAAAGACACCAAAAGTGTCACAAGGATTATTCTCGGAGAGGTGAATTATAAACTAATGGTTTCAAAACGGTAATTCTTCGCTTCGCTCTAATAAGATAACTCCATTTATATATTGATCGTCATCTTGTTTGTTTGTTTGCTTACTCATTCGTTTATTTGTTTGGTTTGTATATATAATCGTTCGTTGCTGTCTATTTCTAGAGTAACCTGGCTGAGATAGAGAAGGCCTACAACGCGACCTACAAACCTAAACTTGCCGCTGAGGTTGACAAGAAATGTAGCAATGAGTTGAAGAAACTTCTTTTGCCAAAATTAAAAGGTATAAATAGAAACGCGTCAATTAGGTAGAAACGCAGAAGGTGTATCCCAATCCGTAAAAGGCGCTTATTTGACAGAATAATATAGTTTTTTTGTAAATATAAAAATGATATGTATTTTTAAAGCTCCTTTTATCCCATGGAACTTCGAGCTACCTATCGTTTTGAGGTTTTAATAGAACGTTGTATTCAGGAAACTCGAATACATTGCATTAGTGTATAAATATTATTGTACGTGTTTACGCGGGAAGATTTTATGTTCTAAACATTATACACCTAATTGCAAGAACGTTGTCTTATTAAAATAAAAAAAATAAAATAAAAAATAAGATAGGAATTAATTAGCTTAATTATCACAGAGGGCAAAAGAAGAACTATGTAATTTATGTTAAGAGATGAAAAATGGTCATTCATTTCTTCGATAGAAAAAACAACAACATATTCTTGTTTCTATCAAAGCAAGGTTTTTTGCGGCTTGATTTGCAAAAAAAACAGATACAAAAGTTCTTGTTGAATTGTCTACTTTGAAAATCATGTTATGTAAGGGCATCCTATTAAAATATTAGTTAATAATAATAATACTTTGTGAGAAGCAAGAAGAAGTCTCTTTCGTATACGTAACATTTCAACAGATAGAAATATCCGTTGGAATGTTGCGTATGCGAAAAAGAATATTTTGTATCTCACAAATAAATGTTTTTGGATTAAGAATTTTTCTTCTTTTATCCTCTGTGAATATCATTAAGCTAATAAATTCCTATTTGTTGTTTGTTGTTTCTATAATGTTCATTTGATTTATTTATCATATGTGACAACGTTCTTGCAATTTGGTGTATCTAGTTTATTTATACACAATTAATGTTTATATCTCGTGCTTGTAAAGTATGTGTTTTAAAATGTATAATGGTCTATATTCAACGTTTTTAATAATAATAATAATATAAGAAGTTGTAAATAGTAGTAACAGGAAAAGTACATATGAGGTATATTAGTCTCTGCACGTGCACCTTGTAAATTATATGGCACATCTAAGTTATTCTCTGTGAGCACTTTGTAAAAATACACCTCGTAACAACTGCACTTGTGTTGCACTTAATTAATAGTAAGTTGTTATTAGTTGTCACGCACTTATTTTTGCCAATAGACAATATTCGTATTCTCGGTATTGAACTTGAACTGGCTTGCAGTCGAGGCTCATGCGGGGGAATATCATTAAAAAATATTTGCATGTGAAAAGATTCCCCCGCATGAGCTTCGACTGCAAGCTAGTTCCAGTTCAATACCGAGAATACGAATATCGTCTATTAGTCTCAATCTCGTCCCCAGAAGCTTCTCCGTTTCAAAATGGTGAGTCGGGAGTAGGAACCCCCCCACACAAGGCTGTTAAAATATTCCAAAAATTCTGCAGCATTTTGCCGCGTAAAACATGATGGAATGTTTTCGGCTACCGATCGCTGAAAACAACCTCAGAAAACGCCATTTCATCCTCCGTCACGTGACCAAATACTCCACGATTCTTGGAGTATTTTTGGCAGCCCTGTCCAGGGGTATCTACGCTCAACCCGCCAATTTTAAATGCGGAAAAGACCCTGTGTTGCAGAAGAAGTGTTGGATTACGATTCAAATAACGGCTGCGCAGGAGAGTAAAGGATCGCCATTTTGAATTAATTAACTTACACGACCCTAGCTACCGCTAGCACTCTTTCCCCTATTTCAACATTTGCAACATCCCGCCTTACACATGACGTATGCACCGTTACTATTACGATCACAATGTTAATTTGCACAGCTACCGAGAGCAATCATTTTCTTACCTTTAAAAGCAGCCCTACTGAAGTTTAATTCCATGGATAAATAAAGATTATTTACTCACTTGCCTTCTTGCTTGCTTGCCTACCTGCCTGCCTGCTTGCCTGACTAACTGACTGACTGACTGACTAACTGACTGACTGACTGACTGACTACCTGACTAACTGACTGACTGACTGACTGACTGGCTGCTTGACTAACTGACTGACTGACTGACTGACTTGATTGACTGACTTGACTGACTGATTGACTAACTGACTGACTGCCTGACTAACTGACTGACTAACTGACTGACTGACTGGCTTGACTGACTGACTGACTAACTTGACTGACTTTTCCATGGTCAGATGACGTCAAGAACAATGCCTCAAACAAAGGACATAAGACGGGGAGAGGAAGGAGTGAGTACGAGACATCTCCGACCGTCTGAGAATCAGGCTATCTGCCTGCCTGCCTGCCTGACTGCCTGCCCGACTGACTGACTGACTGACTCATTGACTGACTGACTGATTGACTGACTGACTGACTGACTGACTGACTGCTGGCCTGCTTGCCCGCCTGCCTACCTGACTGCTTGCTTGCCTGCCTGCCTGACTGCTTGCTTGCCTGCCTGCCTGACTGCTTGCTTGCCTGCCTGCCTGAATGCGTGTCTACTTGCTTGCTTGCCTGCTTGCTTGCCCGCCCACCTGCCTTTCCGCCTGCCTGCCTGCCTGGAACTGGCTACCATGTGCGATCTAACAGGTCAGACTGGATAGTTCTGAAAAATGGCTAACGCCCTTTTAATTTTAGCCAACGATTACGAAGTATCAGCTGTCAGTGAGTGGGAACAGAGTTAAAACCTGACCTTACCTGAATGGGCGGGAGTTGAGCTCATGATCCCAATAATATATATTTCTTTGATCCTTTATTCCTTTGATATGCGCACTATAAATTGAATTATTATAATTATTTTTATTATCCACCGACTGGTATAAAAATCTGTACTCAAACACGTACTTGTGCCGGCTTCATGTCACAATCTCACGCCAGTTCTCTACACGTCGAACGCGTGCAGAAAAAATTTAAACGCATGAAGAGCTGTTTGCCGTTGTGCGACCTTTGGCAGGGTACAATTCTCTTGGATGGTCGGTGACCTCTTATTTTATGTTCAATAGATTCGTTTCTTTACCGATTCTTTACAAAAAGAAATGGAAAATATGTGTACGGCGTTTGCAAATGGCCTCCTTAACGGTTTTAAAGTTTAACTGAAAGGTTGATACCAGTTGAAGTTATTCATTTGATAAACCCATATAATGCTTCATCTAAAAACCGCCGAGGCCACGTCGAAAAACGAGGGCCGATTTTTCAAAATCGGAGAATTTTCCACGCGCTTCCAGCCGTTCTGTGCACCCGCGTTCCTTTGCGGAGGAGGAAAAACCGGACGCCCTCAAACGGCTGGGAGTCGAGCTTAGTCAAAAGAAAGGGTCCTTTAAAAAATGCTTTAAAAAAAAGCCCAGCTTGAATTGAACTCCAAATATACGACATTATAAGAAAGTAACGCCCTTATTTGCCCATCAAAGGAATAATTTACGGATTTGGTTAAAGGCTGTAATATAACGATGTTTCCATTTGCACTGTGAGTTTTTTAGAACATTCAGGTCTCAATGCAAATTATAGGCTTAACCCATTTTGAAACGCAAAATTCCTTCAAATGATCCGCATATCCATCCCCACATTAACCCCTGTCCGAAAATAAAGCTATATAAAGAAATTTCTTAAATTGAACGCATAAAAGCTTAGGGTTCTTTATTCGGAATTTATCGGCATGCACTAGTACAGACATCTTTGTTTTAAGTACAAAAGAAAGGATTTTGATAAGACGTTTGTTGGCGTCAATACTCCCGACATTACCTCTTTTCTCGAAGCGAGAGCTCGATTGTAGCGTTTTAAAACAGTTTCAAAACAGTCATTTTTGTTATGTGATGATCCGACCATTGGGATATTTAAAGAGTCTGACCCACCCAGTTTGCATTGAATTTCTCATCTACAATACAGCATGGACTTTCGGGGGCCCTGAAAATGGTGGATGAACCAACGTAGGCGCTCAATGCAAACTGGGTGGGTCAGATTCTTTAAACGCAGTGTTTAGAAGTTGCAAAATGCCTGGGCGGATTTTTGTCAGGGGAGTGGGTCGCCCCTGGTATACATAACGAAGAACTTTATATCTGCAATGACGGGCTAACCTATGATATTCATCTGCAGACACAGGACCAGACGACGAGCCACAAAAGGTAATATATAACACACCACTTGTTGAATAAATGGTATTATCTAATCCTTTTAGTTTTCGATTGAATTGAGTGCCCAAAGCAATTTTACGATTGCTTTGGTTTTGCATTGCTACGCTTTGTGATTGGCTAAAACGTTTCGCGCCACTTTCTCAACCAATCAGAAGTAAAATCAAAACCAATCGTGACTTGCTCGCACGCGTTTTCCCGCGCTTGGCGCCGGTTACATATATTTGCTACAAGTTCTGATTGGTTCATTGGATTGTCTGCGTCTGTTGTGATTGGCGAAAGTAATTGCTTTGTTTAGGTTTTGGTACACTCAACTGTAAAGCGCTCTAATTTAGAATTTAAGTTAGAATATAAGATTTTGCTTCAAGATGAACACATGTGGCGTACCTGTAAACTAGCTTGTGCGTCTCTGCGGGCTCTTTAAGTATAATCTACAGGACGCACCGTTAACAAAGCTGCTTACGTTAAGCCGCTTAAGTTGAGAGCACACTGCGAGGATCACAAATTTCACTCATGTTTATCCGCAGTTCACATAATATATGATTTTCATTATTCATATTCATAAAGCTTAGAGTCTAGTCTTTTCCTCTTCGAGAAGAGTGGGGGCAAACTTACACCTCACTGAAGCGGCAACACTTTTCGTTGAGAAAACAATAGATAAAAGAGCTAAACAATGTCCCCAGCTCTGATAAAATTTTCTTTTAAAATAGCAGCATTGTATGGGAAACTCAAGGCCAGGATAGCAACGTCCCAGGAAAGATAAGTCCAACACTCTCCGAGTAGCCCAGTAACTCGTGTGAACCTCTTATTTCATTCGTTTATTGTCAAAGAGAACGAATGAAATAAGAGGTTCGCACGAGTTACTGGGCTACTCGGAGAGTGTTGGACTTAACTTTCCTGGGACGTTGCTATCCTGGCCTTGAGTTTCCCATACAATAGTGAAACGGTTGCTGCTAGGAATTTTAAAAGGCGTCCCTAAAAGGTACCAATATCTCGTTTTGTAGGCGTCGCTCGAGTTTTTTTTTTAAATCCTGAAAGGTACCAAACCAAAACATATTTGACAGTTTAGTAATTTTTAATTTCAATTAGGGGATTATGTCGGCTATAGACTATCGAACGCTCTCTACGTTTTCTGTTTCACTCAGTAGATAACACTGTAATAATACCTTAATTTACAACAAAACAATACCGCGAAAGCTATACAACTGTGCATATTTTGAAACTGATTCGATCAAGGAGTAAACGAACCGCATTTTTAGTGAAGGTACGCCGAGCAACTCCGTCACTTTAATATTGGAGTCGTCCATCCTCGCCACAGCTTTGTACAGTTTGATTGTGTCACCACCTCGGGTCGTGCGGTTCATATTTGTATATTTTAATATTTGGTGATTCTTTTCCATCGCAGGATGAGAAGCCAAGCGCAGAGAAACCTTCTGAAAGCAAACCGGAAGAGAAACCCTCTGAAAGCAAACCGGAAGAGAAACCCTCTGAAAGCAAACCGGAAGAGAAACCCTCCGAAAGCAAACCGGAAGAAAAACCCTCTGAAAGCAAACCGGTGTCGGTTTCAGAAGCCGCTGAAAAACCAAGAGAAAATGATGAAGGCTCTGCAAACCAGGAAGAGGAGAAGAATAAGGAGGAGGAGGAAAGACCTAAACTGAACGTTGAAAAGGTTAGCAAAGTTAATGTATTCCTCACAGTCAGAATTTTTCTAGCCACGGGCTACCAAAGCTTATTTGGGCTTCCTCTGCACTATCCTGAAGAATTGAGCTCTTTTAGGCCCACTTCTTTCCCGAGCAAAACGACACCTGTGAACTCGGTCTGGAATATTCCGTACTGATATCGATGATGTTACGCTCCTAAAATTGATGACTTTGAGTGAGGAGAGGGAATAAGGGCAATAACCCGAACAATCGTAAAAATCACAATTTTGGTTAACATTTCACATAGAAAAAACCTCAAAGAGACGGCATTTGCCAAAGAATCGAAAGGAAAGAACCATCTGAAACATTTACTCACGACCTCGGAACACGCAAATCATCATCAGAGGCAACCAAAGGGTCAAAAATACTTTTCAATTGATAGTATTAGGAATAACGACTGCTTTTTAGTAAGTTCTAAACTAAGTGCATCAAAGTCCTGTTCAGTTAAAACATAGAAGTGTTCTAAAATTCTTTGTTTCGTCTTTAGGCCGAATACCACGGTACTTTGAAACCAGTCGATAACTTCAATGCCGCAGAGGACGCTGAGGCGTTGAAGAAAGCCATGAAGGGTTTCGGTAGGAAAAACACCTTTTTGCTTAAAGAGAGGGTTTCACGGTTCGGCGCATGTGCAACCTATGGCGTAAGCCCTTTAAGACTCATTTAAATTCATTATTTAGACCAATCGGAAGCGAGTAAATAACTCTGACGGGAAATTTGCCTGTGAAAATGTCGCTGATTGAATGGATGATTATACACACCAATGTGCGCCATGAAAGCCACCAGAGCGTAGAATAAATCCGACCTTCGGGTCAAAGGTTTTATTCAGTGTTGACTTTGTCGGTGTAATCCGTTGAAATTTTCTGTGAATTTTGGTCATCCTTCGCTTTATTTGAACTAATTATAGTATGTGATTATTGAAGTAAATGTGAGTGGTTTTTTAACCGATAAAATTGGCAAGTAAGCGAATAAAGCATTTTAATCTGTGCACATGCGCCGAACCGTGAAACCCTCCCTTTAATATATCAGTCATTTTTACTGTAACTCTAGCTGCATCTTATATGAAATCATACTAAATATTCATCGCAACATACGCAATGATATTTTCTTTGTCATTTTAACTACTACTCTACAAACTTTTCCTGATCACAGGCAGTGATGAAGAAGCCATTGTAGCGGTGCTCGGATCCCGCACTTATAAACAACGACAAGAGATAGCCGCCAAGTTTGAGCAGGAATATGGCAAGGTGAGCTTATTACGAACCCTCCCGCTGGCGTTTTTAGTCGTTTTGATACCTTGGGAAACGGTAATCTATAGAATTGAAAGGAATTATGGGACAAGGATAATACACCAAGCGAAGCTCCAAGGTATCAATTGCTCACTGTACTACGGAGAGCTGATGAAGAACGAGAATCGATATGGGCCAGGAAAATGGCGTTTGTAGTGTGTTCCTATGCTAAATAACAGAAAATCTACTTAGAAAGAAGCGAATGCACACCATCCCTCCCTACCCCCCCCCCCCCCCCCCCCCCCCCCCCCACCTTTTTCTAGCCCTTGCCTGCAGACTAAGTTAAATTTCGTCCTTCATTTTGCCCTTTTAGGTAATTTATTCCGTTAGTAACCATTAACCAATCCTTCAGCAAATAAAAGTTGACTGAAAGTTAGGCGCCGATTTAAGTCAATTGCTCAGTTTTCACCATTGACACTTTTCATACATCGCGTAATTTGATCTCTTATTTCATTTCAGCATTCTTTTAAGCGATAAGTTGTCTTATTTCTTTGGTTCACTTACTTTTCAGAACCTTGTTGAAGAACTGAAGTCGGAACTCGGTGGAAAGTTTGAGGACGCCATAGTGGCTTTGATGTCCTCTCCTGAACTGAACGATGCTAATTCCCTTCATGACGCCATGTCGGTGAGTTCCTCACTGATCCTTACTCACTTGCGATCATTCACAACCCCAGAGCTCTTCCCTTTCGGTCAGATGAGTCTGGGATCGACCAACACGTCAACAACACACTTTACTAACATTGCGCATGCTACATACGTATTTACTAAAATGCAAAACTACCTAGACTACGAGTAGTCCCTCCTTTTTCCTCAGGGATAGTAGAGCGAGCGAAACGCGAGCGCGCGTGAAAATCACCCCACGCGAGAAAGGCGAGACGCGCGTCTCGCCTTTCTCACGTGGGGTGATTTTCACGCGCGCTCGCGCTTCGCTCGCTCTACTATCCCTGAGGAAAAAGGAGGGACTACTCGTAGTCTAAAAACTACCAGATTGTTTTGTTTTTTGTTTAGTTTTCGTGATTTTTTCGCCACCGTTATGTTACCGAAATAAAATTGCAATGATGTAAGTGGTGTTGTACTGTGCATCCCGGGTCCTTTACTCAGTATCATTTCCCCTTTCCATCCTATTTATTGTGACATGTTTAAATTTCTATCTAATTTACAGGGTTTAGGAACTAATGAGGCAGTGTTAATCGAGATTTTGGCTTCACGAAGCTCTGAGGTGAGCGTTGATAAGCTATATTACCTTCTCAGTTCAATCATGGCATAGACGTAATCGCACCACTCCACGGAGACCCAGGGGCAGTGAGTCGAGGCGAAGAAGAGTAGAAAGGAGGAAAAAGATGTTTCCACGGGACATTTGTTTTTCGCCCATTTCTACTCTCCCTTGTCTCGACTTACTGCCCCTGGATGGTCTCGCGCCTTTGTTGCCTACACACGCGCGCGTTTCGTGGTGACAATGCTACGCGCGCGTGACTCTTCTTCGAAGTAATTGCTATCTATAGTTATTTTTTTCGTTTCTTTCTTTCAATTCATGATCAATTAAGGAAAACGTTTATTTTTAATTGTTACAGGAAATTCAAGCGATTAAACCTATTTACAAACAAGGTAACTTATTTTCTTCTCATCCGTTCCTTGTAGTAACAGATTTTTATTCTGTTGTAACTGAGTTGTTTTATATATCTTGTTGTTATTTTTTTTGTACTGATTAAATGATAGCTTGATTCTTTGCCATTGGCTTAGAAAGGGCAGGCGTATTGTCTGATCAACATAAATTGAATGATATTTTTAACGCCTAGTTTTTAATATGAATAAATAAATATTTAATAATTTTTTCTTAGTTCATGGAGAGGATCTCGCAGAAGAAATAAAAAGTGAAACTAGCGGAGACCTTCAAACCACGTTAATAAAACTGGTAGAGGTAAGACGCTTTTTGTGACTTAGAAAGCTAGCAGTTTTATTTTTTTTATTTTTCAATTATTTTATTACACCAAACGTTGTGGCCAGTGTTTGTTAAAATTAACTTTTCCGGAGTTCTCGAAATTCAAGTTCTTGACATTTTATTCCATAGGGAAAACGAAGTAGCTCGGAAAAAGTCGACGAGAATCTTGCTTATGAAGATGCCAAAAAACTTTTTGAGGTTAGCAATTTATGTTGTAAGACAGAGTACATATGAACTTGCCTTTCAATAATAAAATACAGCAAATGTATCTGGCACTGAAGTCTGAGGGTTGTATGCAAACAAAAAAAAAAACGCGCGTGCTAACTTCGTGTGCTAAACTGATCCACTCAACAAAGATTTTACGTATGCATCTAATATGCAGTTGTTTTCCTTGTTCAATATTTTTAATTCGTGAAAACACGAAGCGTTAAACGAGTTAAAACAATGGGACAAAATTGCACTCGATCGGTTAATCGGCAGTTAACATGGAGCTCGCGATATGTAATGGTCACCTACCTTACCCATGGGGACGGAATTGAGGGTGGGAGGTTTAACGCAGGGGGTGGGGGGTCGGTAGAGCAAAACGTCTAGGAGAGGGGAGGGGAGGGTGCGAAAGTTTCGTATTCACGAGTTGTCTCACAGGAGCCTTTGATATATTCACTCCCGAGTTGGCTCACAGGAGCCTTTGATATATCCACTCACCAGTTGGCTCACAGGAGCCTTTGATTCTTTATGTTGTTTTGTCGCTACAGGCCGGTGAAAAGGAAAAATGGGGAACAGATGAGTCAGTATTTGTCAACATTCTTACAACTAGAAGCACGGTACAGCTACAAGCGACATTTGAAGCGTACAAACATGTAAGTATAAAGCTGCAATGAGTCGGATAGTTTTGCCTCGATAATAGCCCAATTTACTGTTTTGTGCTTAGTACCCTGGCCTTTGAGTGAAAGTGAGGCTGGAGTTGACATTGTTTTGATACAAATCTTCCTGCTTTTCAAATGTAAATTATGGTGCACAAAAACTAATTAGTGTAAGAACAACATGATTTACGTATGAAACTGCAGGGAGGTTTGTATCAAAACAAAAGTCTACTTCAATCTCACTTTCACTGAAAGGCCTGGACACTAAGCACACAACTATTGTTGCTCGCACACGTGACCTTGGTGTAAATCTTTTGGGGTCTTCCCTTACTTCAACGTATACGGAAAAGTTACGTCGCAGCTGGATAAGTCCTGCAGTGTTGCATAATGCCACCACCTTACCCTACATGGGGCAGACCCTACGTAGAGGGGGTGGGGAAGTTTAGGAGTTAGACTACTTTTGTGTGAAGACATGCAGCAAACCGCTCTATACTAAATATTCTTAAAGGGACTATATTTGCAGATTTTAGTATCGATTTGAAAAGCCGAAAGCCATATATGTATCAAAGGGAACCTAAAAAGAATGGTCCAGTTTTGTCAACAAGTACTACATACGTGCATTAAAACTACTATGAACTAATTAAACTTTGAGACAGCAATACTGCATATTGACGGCTAGTTTTGGCAGTTACCTATGATTTCTTCAGGGGAGTGGAAAGACGCTTATCATGTGTCTTGTCATCTTCAGGTTGCCAAGAAGGATATTATGGACTCTGTGAATGATGAGCTAACTGGGGATTTCCACGATTCTATTGAGGCAATAGGTAATAAATAAAACTATAACTACTAGTGATGGATACAAACGGTCTGCCTTTGATTAGTATGTTTCCAAATTCCATGCGGTTAATCGTCCATTTTCAAAGCTAATTACGAGCCGAAACCAAACTGCATCGTAACTCCACTGATTTTATCATTCTGAGTGAACTATATCTCAACCAATACTTAACAAAATCCAAAACAATTGTCACTTGACTCGCACTTATTTTCTTGCGCTTGGAACGCGCAAAGGGCTCAATTTTCATTTCTTATTGCATAATTTATTTGACTAGCCTTCTAAAGTGACCACATTTATTTAATACAAAATTACATATTCGAAAACTGAGACTTAGGCACTTACCATTTGTCAGAACAGGTTGGAAGGGCCGGTCAATCCATAAATAGTGTGCGCCATTTTGATGAACTTGTAAGAACAGGTCTTCATAAAGGCGCATTTCACTGGGTTACGAAGTGATCGGTCCGGCAGGCCAGTTCTGGCAAATGGCAAGCACCCTTGGATTAGCGTCATTTTATTGATTTATTTATCTTGTTTTTGTCTAGTTCGATGCACGCGAAATCCTCCCCTGTACTTCGCTGAAGTGCTGGAGAATGCACTTGGAGGATTATCAGCTGACAGTAAAGACATCGCTCGTGTTGTGATCTCGAGATCAGAGGTGAGTTGAAATTTAAAATTCAAAAGGGAAAAATTTGGAATCTAAAATTGAAGGGAAATAGACCTTTCCCGCATTCCTGTGAACAAAGGCACCAACTCGAGGCTGGGGGTGGACAAAATACAGTGATTTGTATGAAATTGTCCACCCAAGCCTCGGCCTCGTTTCATTGTGTGTGCTCACTGGAGTGGAATGCGGGAAAGGTCTATTACTTCGACAAGGACGTCAACATGGGTGAATTTTGCTGTGGGCTCCGCTTTCAAAACAGCGGGCGCAGAAACTCTGGACAAGGCTGCCGAAATGCTCCAAGAATAGTGAAGTATTTGTCACGTGACACACGATAAAATGGAGTTTTCGGAGGTTACTTGGCAGCTTGTCCTGGGGATTCTTAGCCCGCGATTTTCAATACCGAGAACGCCCTGGAGACGAACTTGATCGATGTTGATATCGATCGCCTGTATATACAGTGTATGTAGACCTTCTCAAAGTCCCTTACAATAAATTATATAAACTTGTTTTGATAAGTTAGTTTCTTCATTCCTTCGCGACTTAATTCGATCCTCGGCCTAATTGCTCTACAGTTTGCTTAATTTATTACTCGTATATCCCTTTCAGGTCGATCTGGTTGAGATAAAAGCAGAGTACGAAAAGATGAAAGGCCTCCCTCTCAAACAAGTGGTGGAGAGTCGGTTGAAAGGAGACCTTGAAACATTACTGCTGCAAATTCTCGGGGACTAAATAAAAAAAACTAACAGCAGCAGTCCTTTAACTAATAATAGATACAAGTTTAATTATCATGAAATAGTCAGAAATCAGGTTAGATAATTTTAAGCGAGTGTGTTTACCGTTGGATATAGATGTTAGTAGTGTACTAACTCAGTTTTCTCAATACAAGTCTCTTATTTATGAAAGGAAATGTTATCCGACCTTGAGGGAAAAATAGATGTTCTTACATATATTTCGTCGATTTAAGAGACCTTCATTGCTAGCGAAAGTTGTATGAGTTCCGAGTCGAATACAACAATTATTTATTTTTCACACACTTACATGCGCTATCATTGCAAATGTCGTCATAATTGTTTTTTACAATATAAACGTAGTGCAATTTTAAGTTGTTAAAATATATTTATAGTCAGGTTGAGTCTAACATTACTCAGTATATAGTGTAAAAATCATATTGCAAACGGTACTTACGTTTCTTCCCACCGAAAGAATATTTGATAAATATGTGCATGGAAAGTACATTTGTATCATGTCATCCATTTAATTTTTCAAAGGGAACAAGAAATTCAATTGATGTTTAAATGTATCGCTCCTAAAAGTGTCCAAAGTCAAAAAGTATTTTTTTTTTGTTCTCAAAAAACCCGAAAGGACAAAACATTACCACATTGCTCGACAGCTGCTGGTTTTGATTGTAAATGGTGGTCTGCCTTTTTTCATTGAAAGATTATATTTTAGATTTTTTTTTATCCTTATACAGGAAAATTGGATTGTTTTGAAGTAACTTTTGTAGTGAAAGGATGGAGACTGAATGTAAAGAGTCCTGCAGTACTTTTAATTTACATGACTTGTTTATATTTGTCTAATACTGAACAAATGTAATTTACAATGCAAATACAACTTATAAGTCGCTGTAACATAGGCAAAAGATCAATAAACTCAGTCGTACAAAGATTGTTGTTTTTTGTTTTATCGGGCACTACCTTGGTGGTATGAGGAGTAACTGTTTGAGTGTAGAACCGCCATCTTGAAAATTGTGGTGAACGAAAACTGGGGAGAGTGCCTCTCACGGTCAGTGTAGTTTTACAATCGAACCAGATATCGCTCTCCATGCCTTCAAAATGGTAGCAAGAAAAAGCAGGAGAATGAAAGAGCAGAGAACTGTTGAATAACCGTTCCAGTCGGCATGGGGGATTCAATTTAATGAATGGATTCACACAATTGTGATGACTATAAACGAGAGAGATCCAAAATAAGACGCTCTCTTAAGTCGATCGGCAGCATGCATGGCCGGCCCAGTGTCGAGAAATTTGGTCGTGACGCGCCCGGCCAACCTCGTTCCCAGGGATTTTCCCCTGGGAACGAGGTTGGCGCCCGGCGTTGAGTTTTCTACAACTTGCCCATGGCTACCCAGGCCAGGTAGTAATACAGTTGCGGAATTATTGTGAGGTGGCGATTCTGGGGATCAGGCGTCGCTCTTTGACCGATTCAAGGATCCATGTGATTGTGGTGCGCGTGGTATTGTGGGACGGATGAATAGCAGAAGACTGCGTTGTGCTTTTCTACTGGTACCCGCGGACAAGGTAGGGATTTAAAATTTAAGTAATGAATGGAGATGTTGGGTGCATGGAAGAAAGTGCTGTATTAGTTTTACTTTTTCAGGAGCACCCAACGTATCTTTGCGGCGGAAAGCTATTCGGAAGGTCTCAGTCGTCTTAAAAATTAATTCGTAATAAATTAGATTGAAAACTAGAGATGTTGCCTCAAACTTTCGTAACATGAGAAAATTTAACGCCTTTTGTCCTTGGAGGAATAATAGCCATAAAAATTTCGTTTTGGGTGGAAAGAAAGTCAGCTAGGATTTTAGAAAAGGTGAAAGCAGCTGGTGAATTCACGGTTGATAAAGTGGCGCGACGATGCAGTTCTAGCTAATTATAAAGCGTAGCAATGCAAACTGTCGACTTTTAGTGCGCCTGTAAACCAACAATTGGTCATTTTTAATGTTATATGATTTTATATCCATATTATAGTTTAAGCTATCTGTTTATTTTAAGTTCTAACATCCCACATAGCAATTAGCTTTGAACGTTGTCTGTGATTAGCGTTTTAAAATAAAGTTGTTCATTGCTCTCACACGTTTTCCCGCGCTTGGCCGCCGGCTACGTGTATTTGTTTCGAGTTTTGATTGGTTCATTGGATTGTCTGCGTCTGTTATGATTGGCCAGAGTAATTACTGTGCTTTTTGTTCAGTGCAGCACTTACCACTTGAAAACCGCTCTAACGAAACTGGTGTATTTGTGGCTAATCGCCTTTTAATAGCCTTGGTTCGCTTTTTGCATTTATCTGTATCAAGAAATCATTTCCTCCTGTTTGTATTTATTCAGTTTACATTTGTTTCATACAATTAATTACCTTCCACTGAAAAGTTTTTTACAAAGTCACGTGGCCTTAAATCTGATGGTGATTGGCCAGCGCTGTCAAATTCTTCCTGTGCCGCACCCTCCTCTCCCACACTTTCAATTTGCTGGGCATAGGTTGGTGTGACTCTGCGCGGTATGCTAAAGAATACATAGGTAAACAAAAGATGTATGAGTGTGCCTATGAGCGATAAAACTACGACAGACACAGTAATAACATTAGAAATCCATTGCTTCCATCGTCTGTTGCTTGTCTTTGACCAAGTGAAAAACAACGAAATCATTAAAACGTTTTCGGCTATGAAACAGGTGTAAAATAGAAATGATGAAATAATGGATCTGCCAAGTTTGATGTCGAATAATTTGGAGTTTAGTTCCTTGACTTTAAATCCTAGGTAAACGAATATATAGCATGGCATGAGGAGAAAGGCAATCCACCAAACCTCCTTCTCAGTGAAGTATTCATGATTTCTGTACAAGTAGATACAAATACAAATAAATCCATGAAAAGCCAGTACAGCTGAAGTAACCCATTTAAAAGCCACGAGGAAAGCTACGATTGACAGCCCACGTGCGGCAATAAGGCACGCGTTGTAAAGTATAACAGCAAAGAAATGGCTGACTGTCGCTTCTTTAACGAATGTGCTGTATTCAAACAAAGTAAGAACCCAAACAAGGTTTAGAAAAGTCACCGAAATAGAAAAGATCTGTAAGGCTGAGATGCGCTCATCTTGAATTATTGTGGCGTAAATCTGGAGAATTATCTGGGGCATGTTTTCTAACAAGCCTTCCACGTAATGGTAAACTTTCTCCGCTCTGTAATCCTGCCGGACTAGCTCGTCATCAACGAGTAATCCCTCGAGGCTGGAGACTTCGTCATAATTTCGTAAACAAATAATCAGAAGCTTGATCTTCAGAATTCCTGATCCGCATGGGTTGGCAAAGAACAAAATTCGTTTTACCAATGTACAACATGTCTCTTGTCTGCAGCTTTGTAGTAAAAAAGCCAATGTTAGTAGGAACGATGGCAATAAAGCAAACAGCAGACAAAACCCGAACCAGACAAAATGCTGCTGTTGAAAGTAAATGATCGCCGTCAATATGTCCGTTGCTACGTCGGTACAACTCAGAAGTGATCCAAATGAATACTTGAGCAATTCATATTTACCTAATCGCACAGTGTTTTCTGACATCGGGCGAAAACAGACAAGCTGCGATGACAAAGATTCTAAGTTGAAATTATTAAAAATCCTCTGTTGTGGCTTTCCTTTATAGTGTCAATAAAGACGCTGTTATCAGATTGCGTGACTCCGTGAACAAACGCATGATCAAATTTCATTTGCATTTTCGCATGCCACGCACGGTCCTGATCTTTAAACCACTGCTCTAGCTATAAACCACTTTTAAACCCTATACCATAGGCTGCTGCCATTAATCATGATTAATCCAGCTCATAGAGTAGACTGATCGAAGCATCAAAGTTCTTATTCTCTGTCCATAAGTTTTAACGTTGGGAACAAAAACAAAACAGTCTTCCGGCTTCCCATCGCGGATCAGAAAAATTTGTTTGAACCCACATCCTTATTCGAGCTTCCTTGACCTTCTGGAGTGTTGAATATAAAGCAACAAATCATAAGTACCAGCTTTTGGTTCGTATATCAGTGAAAACTTGCGAGAAAGTGGTCAAAAAGCAAATTGTTTAATGAAATATGTACGTCATGATGGTTGTCAAGGTAAACATTGCCTGCGGGGCACCGGCAAAATTGCCTGATCGCAGGGGCCTGGGTAATTTTTCTGAGCATGCTTTTTCTTCCGTCTTGAGGTTGTGCAGGATTGTCGGCGATACTTTTTTTTTTCTTTGGCCCGCTTTTGCACAATGTTTTCCTCTACTTTTGCTGTACAGGAATTGTTTTTTTTTGGTAATTGCTCAACCCTCACCCCCCTCCCCCCCACCCCCCAATCCTAAAAAATAATATGGTCCATCCCTAGCCCTTATGCTACTGTGACGCGATGACGGTTGGTCCACTAGTCCACTAGTCAACTAGTCATCTTGATCTGTATAGTTCAATAAAGTTTTAAGACCTTTTAAATGAATGTTAATTATTGATTCATGTTTGGTTGTTTTTCGTTCGATTTCCCGGGCTGTTTAAGGCGGGTTTTTTTTACTTTTCATTTATTTAAACCATACAGACTACGATGACTTTTAAATCTCCATTAGTGGACTCTCAAAAGACACAGTGAGTCTGCACTGACCGTGATTCAAACAGATGTCACAGATAGGGTGGTCAGCATGTAAGTGCTTTACGATCGAGCAAGCGCATATTCGCGAAGCTCTCGTTCTTCTCTCACAGTTCGTAGATCTCGCGCTTGCTCGAGTGGCTGAAATTAAAATAGATATCGCGGGAATTATGCATACTTTTATAATATTTTAAATTGTTACTTGTCTTTCGTTGTGTGATTGATTTTATAATATTTGTCCCGATCCCGCGTGTCACACATGATGTCACAATAAAAATGAAAATAAAAAGGTACTCACTGGGGTGGGGAGAGAAAAGTTGAAAACACAATTTCAAAATGGCGGACGGATGGAGTCATCTTTTATATCTTCGGGATATTGGTGAAAAAGGCTGAGAAATGAATTCTTCCTGCCTCTTACGGAACTTAGAATATTTAGGATAGTAAAGCAACGCTTTCACGCAACCCAACAACATATCACTGAACTTGTACAGAATTGGCGAAGGAAGAATAATAACTTCAACTTCGAAACTTGTCAGTAAAATGAGGAAATGAGCCGAAAAGCGTTCTATTTTTCTGATACAACTACTGAACAACAAGCAGATCAGAGGGGTAGGATCGCGACTGTTCGTGGAAAGAAATTTAGAAGCCAAACGCAGGGAAAATCGAGAACATTTCAGCTGAACATTAAAATGATGAACTTCAACAAGAAGCCAAGACGAGGGTTCCCAAGACGAGACTTTAAATTTTCACGTGGACGGCAATCTGAAGGAGAACACAGCTCTAGTTCACATTGGAGCCAGAGAAATTGTACTGAAGTAAATACTACAAGGGAAAATGGAAATCAAAGCTCTGCTGTTCGAGATATCCTTTTATTTTCACCAAATTCGGAGTTACAATTTTTGGCAGGAAAAATTTTGCTAGCATGCTGTAAACACGATATAAAGGCCGATTTAGAGTAGAACTCTTGCTTAAACCGCAGCTATACAAGGGACTATGATTTTTTTTTGTTTGCAAAGGCAACACAAATAATCATGAGTGAAATTTAAATCCTTGCAGTGTGCCATCAACTTAAGCAGTGTTGTTGCGCAATAATCATCTCACCCATGAGCGCCCAAATCATTTGTGTTGTGGTCGACAGGCTTTAATACATTGATGACATGACAGGTTAAAAAAAAAATCAGATAAAAATAATGAGAACTTCAGAGTTGAATTTTTTGAAACTTTGTATGGGCTTCCTTGTCACATCACGTGTGAAGAGTGGCTACATGTGCAATTTTCACCGCATACTGGCAATATAATGCGATCTGTACAACAGAGAAATCACTTGTTTATAGCCACAAGTTTATGGCACATGATTCTCCTGCTCATAATTACCTCACCACTCATATTTAGGACAATAATTCGCTCATGGCTAAGATGTGACATAGGACTTCAAAACAAGTGTCAAATCCCACAACATCGTTTTGTGTTCTATGTGACAATCATATGCAGGATATAGTTTTTTTTACATGATACAATTTACATCATAGGTTTAATTGCCATATTAAGCATATGTGGCAGGTACAACAACATCGTACAGTTGAAAATTAATCAACTTTTAGGGACCTTTAGATTAGAGAACAGAATCTGTTCTCTAATCTAAACTTATGTGTAAAGGCTGATTTAGACAACACAACTTTTGCCTACAACTATCACATTCAACCTGCTCCATCATACATACAACACAAATAGTGTCATCTAAATCAGCCTACAACTCGCTCACAACTGTTGCAGGTAACGTGAAAAAAGTTGAAGGATTTTAAAACATGTTTTGAAACCTTACTACAATCGCCACAGGGTCCAGAGGAGTTCTATTTGATTGTACAAGACGTTATTTTCTTTGAATTGTCGCCGTCTCGAAAGTTAGACTGATTGCGTTACACAAAATATGTACCACAGGCCAAATTACTACGGGCGCAATTATCTTCGGAAAGCGAAGCTTTCTGAACGAGGCACGAAGTGCCGAGAGAAAAGAAAGGATCCATATTCTTTACTGTATGCCGACTTCGCAGCTTCCAAGCCCGTAGTAATTTGGCCCGCGGTACATATTTTGTGTAATGCAATCAGTTTAACTTTTAAGACGGCGACGATTCGAAGAACATAGCATCTTGTACGATCAAATAGAGCTCCTCTAAAGGTCGAATTTGGCTCCTCTGCTCCCTGTGCAATCGCAGCCACATACAACGTTATATGATTCGAGTTGTATACAATTTTCACCTGTCACAAGCAGTGCATGCTACAAAAAATTGCATGGATGAAGTTCTTCCATCTCAATCAGCCTTTAATATTAAAGAGATTGAATACAGCTTCTTCCCTAACCACCACTCCCCCCCCCCCCCCCCCCCCTCCCTGCAGAAAGACTGGGTAATGCCCAGTGGTGTCTATTCTTTGTCAGAATTTATACACTGTTAAATTCCTTGACTGTAACTACAAATTCCAGGGTTTTACTATGATCCAGAGAAGAAGAGATACTTCAAAATCACCAAAGACCATCCCAGCAAGAAGTTTGTTTTATGTCAGTGCGGTGGGTGGAAAGATGCTTCAAGTCACAATCACAATAAAATAATTCCCAGCAATATTAAAGTCACTAAGGTAAGTGATCGCACTCCACACTGCTTGACTAACTAAAAGAAAAATAAGAGACTGTTTGCAGTCTAATTATTATTTATTGAAAGTCCTTTTTTTAATTTAAAAATTAAAAAAAAAATCATTGGTGCTTGAAATTCCTGGATATTTGTTCTAACAAAACAAAGAGCAATAGTGTCCTTGATAAATTTAATTTGCATCTTTGAAAGATCCTTGGATTTGGTCCAAAATGGCATTGATCAACAATATCATGTGAGTGGAGTTGTATGTGAGTTTGGCATTGTATGATATAAAAGTTGTATCCATGCACAGCCACATGCAAAAGTTGTACACTGTAACAAGTCTTCCTGTAGCTTAGTGGATTGAGAGTCCCATCCTTGATCTGTCATAGGAATGGCTACCCTGCATGCTAATGATAACAGTATAAGCTACATATTAACCAGCGATTGTCTTCTTGCAATTACTTCAGAAACCAACAAAAGTATCCATACTTCAGCATCTTCAACAAAGAGAGTATATCTGCCCATCTCGGGTTACAGAAAGGTACTACATGATTAGTAAACCCATGCACATTTTTAGCATGAATTAGTAATTATTAATTAAATAGTTAAATAGTAATTGGACTGAGTGGAGTACACAATTCAGGGAGCTACAATAAAATTGTGCGAGTGATTTCTAATCAGCCGAGCATGTAGCGCATGAAGTGACGATTTGAAATTATGAGCCCTAAATTGTGCGTATCAATAACAAAAATTATTTGAGATTGAAAAAACTCTATCATATGATAATGTGAACTTTTCATTCTACTTAAAATGTTAGGGATGATTTCTATCAGTTCGAAGCCAGTAGAGAAACAGCAAAAAAGAACCCATTAAAATGCACCTGATTGACATGCATGCAATGTAGGTGTCCAATTACAGCTATCCAATTACAAACAGTTGTAAATTTTGAATAGTTGTAACTGGACACAGTCATGACTAATCACAATTGAACATTTTGTTATTATGATTAAAGAATAAAATAATAGGGAGAATGGAGCTGTGGTGGTTCATTGAACAGGAAATATGATTAGACTATTAATTTGAAGTGTAGATAATATTAGCCTCAGCCTGAAAGGGGCCATAGATTTAAGCATATACTGTACCACTCAAAATTATTTATTCAGTGCATTTTCCACGGTTTTTTCCCGAGGTCAAACCGCAGTTTTGAGTTGCAGTTTGACCTCAGCAAAGCCTCGTCTGACTTTGTTAAAAGCCCCAGTTTCACCTCAGTAAAGACATTAGCCGTTATTTTTTGTTACTGAGGCATTACAGCGTCTGTTTGGCCGCAGTGTTTGGTTGCTTTCATCCTTTGCTTGGTTGTGTTTTATTTGCCCCTGACCGCGATAAATTCACCGAAAACAAAATGGCGGGGGATGACGACGTGGATGACATGTCCCTATGCACTCATACCTTTGAGTGCAGTTACTGTACTGTACATGTATACTAATGCATTGTGGATGCTAAGGTCCAAATTGTTCAAGAGAATCTTGCAATGAGTTTATTTGAAGGCAATATTCGGCCTGCCAAAGAAGTTTTAGCTAATGTCCTTTAAACTTCCCTGCAGGCATATGCTAGAAAGGCTTTCTCGTCTGCTAAAAGTTAAGCAGAGGTTAAGTCTAGATCCTGTTTCTGGTGATATGATTCCAGTAGACAGATATGCAGTTTGTAGGATAGAGGTGAGTGAATTAATTAATTAATTGATATCAAATAGAAAGCTTCTAATTCTTCTTTTGAACTTTATTTAATTTTTAAGATTTAATGGCCATAAGCCAAAATGCTTTTAATATTGTATTACCTTTTATGACATGCAATGAGCATTTGCATAAAACCAAGAGGATGCAATTTGGCATAGCTTACAATACTGAACTTGTGTCTGTTTATGAAAGAAAATAATGGTAAACATTGCAGCTGTGTGTACATCAAGTAATTGATGTGTTTGCTTTATAGCACTCAAGAAGCTAGGATCACTCTCGCTATCGCCTCATGCTTAGTAACCTCCTGCATGCATCCATAACTCAATGTATGCATGCTGCACGTTTACCAATGATTTCTTAAATATTATTTAATGTTATTGTAATATCTCGCCAGCTTCAGTGTATTTTAAGTCATAAAATTTACTATAATAAACTTAAATAATTTTTTACTGAAATCACTGATAATATTTAATAATTTTATAAATTCTTAAAAACTAAAAAGACAAATACAACTACATGTACAACATTGATCACTACATAATCAATTGAACATTGAAAGACCAAGTTTCCCCACAAACTGGCTGAGACGGGAGACAGATTTACATTGGCTTGATGAAAGTCATTTTACTGACACTTCATACCATGTTTTTATTCTGAAAACGAAATGGGGAGGTGGAGGGGGGGGGGGGGGGGGGGGGGGAGGGAGGTGTCTACAGCTGTAAATCAGGAGATGACAGGATTATAAGAAGGAGGATTTATAGAGACCTTTTAATGGTAAACATGAAAAATTCATGCATGGTGTGAAATACTTAAGGTTCAAAGGAATTCGAGCTTTGGAATGGATGACCCATTTTTACTACTTTCAATTGTATTTTAGCATATAGTTACTTTATAAAGCGGTCAAATTGTTCTTCATTTATTCTCTGATTTATGTGATCATTTTTTGAACAGCCAGATGCAAATCATGAGAGACTTCTGACGCTGTATGAGACCATTCCTTCAGGAAGCCAAATGTAAGCCTTTTTCTGTCATAATTGAATCAAATACTAGATTTTAATATACATGTAGTTGTTTTTTAGAATAATTTTTGTTAAAATAATGAATTCTGTGCAAATTTTGATTGGTCATTACCCATGAGGATTTGTTTTTTCTTTTTTGTCCAAAATGGTGCAGGCAGTTTTGAAAATGTGGACGAGGTTATTCCAGAAAGGGCAAATGACGCCTGGGTATCAAAAAATGTTTAGCAGGAGCTTATAAAATATTGACAATTAAGAGAAACACAAAACCAAAGTGAAAATTGATTTGTTGATGTGGAAAATGGTGAAATTAGAAAAAAATCCTGGAACAGTCATGACCACAGTCAAGCTAGTTTTTTTTCTCTGTTATTGTATAAAACAAATAGATTCCATTTTGCCGTGTGTCTGTTCAAGAGAAGAAGACTGAAGAGTTCAAAATGTGGCAAGAACATATCAGTGACAAACTCGCTTGCAACTCGTTGGCCACTTTTTTGTTCTTACCTCATTTTGAAATCATCTTTGATCAGTCTATAACTGAATAGATGCATGGCAAAATGACAGAGAAACTTGGAATTAAACATGTCTGAGGATGATCAAATACTTCTTCCTTTATAATATTGATGCTAAATTACCTGATATTTGAATAACGTTTTTCATCATTAATGTCATATAATAATAATAATAATTTATGATCATCAAATGTCATCAGTCATCATCATCATTGTTATCATCACCTGACAGCAACAACAACAACTAACAACAATCTTTATTTACATCATGTTCTTTGACATCATCATTATCAACATCACCATCATCATCTACATCGTCAGTGTTGTCACTGTCTTCATCAGTGATCAAAGTTCTGTTTCTGTTGTTTAGAGTCCAATTCCATAAGTTGTCAAATGACGGAAACAATAATCTTGAAATTGTACATCATATGGCCATGGTAAAAAAACAGGTATGTATTCATCCCTTTGTTTTTGTTGATTTTTGTTTTGTTTTGTTGTTATTTTTGCATCTGTAACTCGTTTTACAAGTTTATGAAAAAAATATGAATTCAAAGCACTTAGCCTTGTACATTTTTTGTATTTATTTGTAATGTCTTTTAGAAAATAACAGGTCTTTTGTGGAGTCCACATGAATCATCAAAGAACCTCTACATGTATCCTTTGCAGAGATTTACAAACTTTGAAAGGCAATAAATTGAAACTTAATTCATTTACAACTATACAAACTTTATTTAATATGAACAAATTAATAGTTTACAGGTACTTACCACAACAAAATCAAAATATAATGTAGTGCATGTACTGTAGTTTTATATTATTTTCTTTAACAATACATCTTAGAGCATCTATACTGGGATATGGCAGCATGTCAGGAGAAACCATGATTTTTGAAGTTGAGGGTGCTTCACAGCGTAAGCTATAAACTTTTTCAAAAATATTATTACCGTCGAACCTCCATGTGCAACCACCTGTCGTCAACGACCACCTCTTCTAAGCGACCACCTCTCCTAAATGACCACCTCTCCTAAGCGACCACCTCTCCCAAGCGACCACCTCTCCTAAGCGACCACCTCTCCTAAGTGACCACCTCTCCTAAGTGACACCTCTCCTAAGTGACCACCTCCCCTAAGTGACCACCTCTCCTAAGTGACCACCTCTCCTAAGAGACCACCTCTCCTAAGAGACCATCTCTCCTAAGAGACCATCTCTCCTAAGTGACCACCTCTCCTAAGCGACCACCTCTCCTAAGTAACCACCTCTCCTAAGTGACCACCTCTCCTAAGTGAACACCTCTCCTAAGTGACCACATCTCCTAAGTGACCACCTCTCCTAAGTGACCACTTCTCCTAAGCGACCACCTCTCCTAAGCGACTACCTCTCCTAAGTGACCCCCTTTCCTAAGCGACCACCTCTCCTAAGTGACCACCTCTTCTAAGTGACCACCTCTCCTAAGTGACCTCCTCTCCTAAGCGACCACTTTTCCAAAATAGCAAATTTCTTCCAGTTATATCATTATAGTTGAAACCTCCCGTAAGTGAACAATTCCCGTAAACGACCACGACCACTTTCAACGGTGGTGATTTGAATTGTTCCATTGTTTTTTACCTCTGGTAAGCGACCACTTGCCCACATTTCGATGTTACTACAGACGTAAATTGAATTATGTGTTACAATACTAGTCCAACGCAAAGCCGGTTGTCTCTCGTCCAACGCCAGTACAAGCCTAATAAAACGAAACAAAACTTCAATATGATAAAATATTTTGCGCTGATTGGTACTTTGTACATTGAAATAACAGACTATAAGTTCATATGATCCAGGAACAGTTTATAAGCGGTTCGTAAGCAACCACCTTTGCTTTTTTTGTGGTCGTTCTTGACCCAAAATTGTCAAATCCCCATGACAATGTCTGGTTGGTTAATGCGAATCAGTTAAGAGCCAATTAGAAGCTCGCCTTTGGTGATGGTATAGCTTCTATCAAACGTTTGTACAGTCAGAAGTAATCACTCTGGCCAATCAGAACAAATGCAGAAAATCCAATGAACCAATCAGAACTTGCAGCAAAGCGCCAAGCGCGGGAAAACGCATGCAAGTAAGTCACAATTGGGTTTGGTTTTACCACTGATTGGTTGATAAAGTGGCGCGAGATTTTTGTTAGCCAATCACAAGCGGCGTAGCAATTCAAAAGGAAAGTAATTACGAATTTACTTTCGACACTAAACTAATACATGTAGCTGCTCTAATAATGCGAATCAGTTAAGAGCCAATTATGAACTCACTTTGGGTACCACGATTTTGTATAACTCCTTTCTTCTGTAGATATTGTTGGCAGATGTGCCGTTCATGGTAGCACTGTGTGGACTAATGCCTGGAATAGAAATCCGCTGTACAGTAACATCTTCAGTATCGGTAAGTGAGCCTAAAATGAATATACTAACATGCTCTGATTGTAAATAATTATATGTTATCATGACTGCATATAATTTTCTTCTTTAAGCAAGTCATTTATCTGAGTCCAGGGACAATATTGACCTGACAATAAGTCAGTCTGGTTGGAAAATTTTGTTCCGCATGCTTTATCTTTACTGATAAGTGCCTGGTGTTCAAAGTTAACGTAATTATGAAAGGTTTCCATGTTTCACAGAGAGAAAATATTATCTGTCTGAATTTAATTGAAGCAGAACTATCGAGTCCATCTGTCAGGCCAGGTTAAGCTTTCACCTGTCAAAATGCCAAATTTATCGGACATTTGTCTGGTGACAGGCTGTTATCTGCAGTTTGTTGTGGATTTTTGTTGGAAGAATTATTTGATTTCGATCAAACATTCTTCCAACAAAAAACGTTAATCAGATCATCTAACATATTTGAACCAACAAATGTTATATAACAATGCTAGAACGTGTAGCCGGGTCTTAACACGACATGTCTCATGTTCTGGAGTACAAATACATGTAAAGTTGGCATAGATGCCTGTCCGAAAAATGAACAGCACATGACTCATTTCATACAATTGCATTTTCAGGAGCAAGTAAGGTCGCTCTTACAGTGGACGTGAATACAAGGCGCCGTGTAATTCACGTGAAGTGTGACAGCGACGTGTTCGCGCAAGAGTTCTCACGAAGTGTAAGTGAATACTGCAAATTTATATTAACGCTTTCACTCCCAAGACTGCCAAAAATCAAAATTCAAGAAAAATCCCAAATACATTTTGTAAAATATTGAAAAACAAATTGTGCCATGCAAAAGGACTGCCAAAGAGGTTTTATTTGAATGGTCGCACCTCAGGATTTCGTCAACAGACTCAAAAGTTAGAACAAATGGTATCATGCAAAAGTACTGCTGAAGAGGTTTCATTTGAATGGTCACACCATAGGATTTCGTCAACAGACTCAAAAGTTAGAACAAATGGTATCATGCAAAAGTACTGCTGAAGAGGTTTCATTTGAATGGTCACACTATAGGATTTCATCAACACACTCAAAAGTTAGAACAAATGGTACCATGCAAAAGTACTGCTAAAGAGGTTTCATTTAAATGGTCACACCATAGGATTTCGTCAACAGACTCGAAAGTAAGAACTACGCTACATGTCTCCACAATTGACTCTGGGAGTGAAAGGTCAATTGCAATGGGATGCGAATGTGAATGTGTCGGGTATTTCTTTTTGTTGCGGAATCCATTGTTGGTTAGTTGTTGCGTTGTGGTGTGGTTGTTCATTGTCTTTTGAATCTTCTGTTTTACGTTATTTAGTGATCGAAACATCCGCAACACCAAAAGAAACTGCCTGAATGTCGTCTGTTCTCTTGCTAAAACGAAGCGAAACGTATTACACGGCTTTCGTCTCGATGGGGTAACTTACTGAAAACATACCCAGCAATATAGTTGTGCTCTATAAGAAAATACTTTAAACAAGCTTCAAACTGAACTAGCTCATAATCATCGTGTGGAGGCGCGGTGGTCTAGTGGACTTTCAACCTGAAGGTCGGTGGTTCAAGCCTGGTCTCTGCCATTGTGCTGTTTCCTTAGACAAGAAACTTTACTCCACATTGTCTCTCTCCACCCAGGTGTATAAATGGGTACCGGCGACAAAATGCTGGAGGTAACCCTGTGATGGACTAGCATCCCATTCAGGGGGGAGTAGCAATATTCCTAGTTGCTTCATGCTACAGAAACCGGGTTCAGCTCCGGCCGGGTGGGCCACTTGTGGCTCGTGTGCGACTTTACCTTTTTATTTTACTTCATAATCATCATAGCAAACTACCCGGCAGTAAAATCTTTAAGTTTAATTTTTGCTTGGAGAGAGAAGAATTAATTAAGTTAAAAAAAGGTTATTTTGTGGCCAAATGGCCTTAACTCTGTAATTGGACGAGTAGTAAATAGCATGAAGTACTTGGATTTCAGTATCCGCCATAAAAAGTCAGGGTGAGCGTTACCTGTAGCAGGTAATAGTGACGGCAAATTAACTTGCATTCTCTTATTCCCCGTCTCCAGAATCCAGTCCTATACAATGGATCACGCGACGGATGTATCCGCACGTGCGACGTGCGTGTGACGGGGTCCAGTTGGCCAGTCATGTGTCTGTGGCAGGGCAAGCTGGCTTCTGTCACTTGCATACGGGTGCTGCATGACGAAAACTATTTACTTTCTAGTGGATTGGACGGATCGGTAAGACGTTAAAAACACCATAAAGTCTTCAAGTCTTCTAGCTTTATGCTCTCTAGTATTGGCGAGAGAAAATATGATAACATTTTGTGCATAACGTCTTATCCAGTAGACATTATTTACTAACTAGCAGTAATCGGAGATTATGGAGACGCGTTCAAAGGAACTTCTGGCGGAAATGAGCCACTGAAAAAAAAAACAATAGGGGCGGCCATTTGGAAGACCGGCCACCAAAAAATCTCAAATTTTACTGCACATAAACCACAGGACAACCAACACGAAATTAGGATTGCGTTCTTCGAAAGCGATAACTGAAGGGAACGTGACTTGCAGTTCAAAAGGGTTCGTAAAAGTTTTACCCTTCTCAACACTCATAACAATTACATTTACATTTCACCTAGCTAACCTTGTCATGTTTTATCGTTTAGCTAAAAATGTGGGACCTCAGAGTCATAGCCTGTGTACAGAATTACAGAGGTCACGTGAACGAGATCACACACAGCCTGCCTTTCTATCTGGACTCCAGTGATTCCCGCATATTTGCAGGTGTGCTTTAACTGGCCATGGAATACCTTTTAACCCTTTCACTCCCAGAGTCAATTATGGAGACACGTAGTGTAGTTCTCACTTTTGAGTCTGTTCAGACGAAATCCTATGCTGTGACCATTTAAATAAAATTTCTTCTGCAGTACGTTTGCATGGTAATGCCGATAAAGACGGTACAACTCTTGCTTATAACTGTTGTTTGTGACTTATGCAGCACCAAAATCGTATGCGACATTGCAGACGCCTTTACAGGTCAAACTCAAATTGGTAAACTCAAGTAGGCGTGTGTGAATACTGCAATGCAAACAAACGAACAGTACCATTGAAAAGTACTGCTGGAGAGCTTTCGTCTGAATGGGCACATTGTAGGATTTCATTTACAGACTCAAAAGTTAGAATCGTCTTGTACCGCATAATAAACAGCAACACAGGAAAGTACTGCTCAGTAGGTTTCTTCTGAATAATCACACTGTAGAATTAAATTTTTTCATCTACAGACTCATAAGTAAGAACCACCTTGTACAACATAATAAACAGTACCACTGGAGAGTACTGCTCAGTAGCTTTCATTTGAATGGTCACACTGTAGGCGAAGTGTAGAATTCTATCAGCAGACTCAAAAGTGAGAGCCGCCTTTTACAGAATAATAACTGAACAGCACTACAGTGGCTTTCGTTTGAATGGTCACATTTTAGGATTTCATTTACATGTACAGACTCATAAGTAAGAACCACTTTGTACAGCATAATAAACAGCACCACAGGAAAGTACTGCTCAGTAGCTTTTACTTGAATGGTCACACTGTAGGATTGTATCCACAGACTTAAAAGTTAGAACCACCTCGTACAGCATAATAAACAGCACCACAGGGAAGTAGTGCTCAATAGCTTTCATTTGAATGTAAATTTGTTTTTATCAATTGAGTTGATAACTGAAGACAAATAGTCCTTTTTACAGTTGTGTGATTGGTGACCTTTCCTTTGAGTGGAAGCGAGGCTGGAGGTGACCTTGCTTTGATACAAACCTTTCTGCCTTTCATATGTTAATAATGCTTTTCTCATGCTAACTAGCTAAATTTACATCTGAAAAGCTCCAAGGTCTGTATCAAAGCAAGGTCACCTCCAGCCTTGCTTCCACTCAAAGGCAACGTCACCAAGCACAAAACTGTAAAAAGGACTATTGGCCCAATAGCGTAGCTCCCCCGTTCAATATATAACCCACCCCCAACCCACACACAACCCACAATTCCTTGATTCGCTCTGACGAATGCTTAGCGTTTGAAACGTCAGCTTTCATGTTTTCATTTAAATGGTCACACTGTAGGATTTTATCCCCAGACTTAAAAGTTGCAATTAATTGTACAGCGTAGTAAACGGAAAGCATTATATACTATCCGCCTAAACCACCTCGGACACCTTATTGAGACTTATATAACGGATTAACTGGTTAGCTTTCAGTTGAGGTTGGGGGTAGCAGTTTGTATAGTTAAATTTAGGACTAAGAAACCCGAGAAGCTAGGTGGTACAGTGGTACGGTAGGCTAATTAATTAATATGTAAGCCTAAGCCTACCTGAGGTCACAGGTTCAATCCTGAGTGGGGATTTTAGATTTTCTTTTTTACACTAAGTGAAAAAAGTAAAATTCTAAGTGTCGACATTACGTTATATAATTCTCATTAAGTGTCCGAGGTGGTTAAGGCGGATGGTATATAATGCTTTCCGTAGTAAACAGCACCACAGAAAAAGCTTTCATTTAAATGGTCACACTGTAGGATTTTATCAACAGGCTCAAAAGTTACAATTAACTTGTACAGCGTAATAAACAGCACCAAAGGAAAAGCTTCCATTTAAATGGTCACACTGTAGGATTTTATCAACAGTCCTCTCTCCTCCGCAGAGGCCTCCTAGTCACGCTCCACGCTTGGCAAAAAACGCGCGGAGGCTGGGTAGAGGCAAAAAGTAAAGCGCGCGGGGAACTTCCCATCGTTCCCCGCGCTCCCATTTTCTCTTTTATTGTTCTTTACAGATAGGAGCCTTTGCGGAGGAGAGAGTCAACAGTCTCAGAAGTTAGAACCACGTTACGTGACGTTAATCGCTGTGTTTTTTCTCGACTTATCTTGCAGCCGGTCAAGATTCAGTGACCCGTATATGGAGTGTAGCAAGTGGTGAACTGCTTCACTCGATTCCATTCCCCGACAGTGTCGACAGATCAATGGGTTCTATTCCCGCGCTTTACTACTCAGAGGAATGGGGCGGGAAGGGAGGCATGCCGGGATTGCTGTATGGCGCTGGGGACACAATTTATTCCTACACCTACTGACACTGGAGAAGAAGATATTCAAGATCAGGAATAGTGGAGAAAATCGAATTCCAAAAGATTACCACATTCATCTTATTTTATGTTTTTAACTCTTTTCCCGCCAAAAAAAGACTGCCCAACTTCAAAAGAAACATTATTTTCACTTTGCAAACTACGGCAATTTTAAAGTGTATATGACAGATATTTTTTTATTTGCTTGATGGAATCTACATAGCGTTCTGATAAGAAAATCGAAAAGAGTTTTTTCGATATCGATTTTCTTCTCCGTGTTTTAGCCGTCTAAAAACGTGAAAATTCACTTCCGGTGGGTTACAAAACCGCGCAAGAAGAAAGACTGGAAATAGTCCGCTGTGACGTCAATACAAGAATGCCGGTGTCGCGGTTTCTCGGTTCCTCACATTTTTTGGTGCGCCCTGAGGAAGAAACTTGGTTCTATTGAGGTGTGTTGTCTATGGTTGTAACAACACGCACCAAAAGACGGAGGAACTGAGAAACCGCGACACTGGCATTCTTGTATTGACGTCACAGCGGACTATTTCCAGTCTTTGTTCTTGCGCGGTTTTGTAACCCACCGGAAGTGAAATTTCATGTTTTTAGACGGCTAAATCACGGACAAGAAAATTCGATATCGAAAAACTTTTTTCGACTTTCTTATCAGAACGCCATGTAGATTCCATCAAGCAAATAAAAAAAATCTGTCATATACACTTTAAAGCAATTAGCACTACAACAATGTAATGGTCACTGAATAGCTTTCATTGAACAGTTCATTTGGAGTTCATTCATGGACTCAAGAGCTACAACCGCATTACACTCGGCGGGAGTGAAAGGGTCGCGGTGCTTGCAGACCATAACCTCCGAACATGTGCATCAGTGTTTTGCTCTTGTCTAAGGTGGTCGATGGCTGCCAATAGTTGTTTTCGAGAATTCACGAAAATGGAATAGAAAAAATCAAATCAAAATCAAATCAAAATATAATGAAACCAAAACGAAATGAAATGAAATAAAATGAAAATGAATTTTCGTGTTGCCGAGCGCTTCCACTACTAGCATGCCTTGCACGACAATCAATTCACACCAACGCGTAAACATGTTGTTTGGTTGAAAAAAAGGTTTAGACGAAGACCTTCTAACCTCCCGTAGAATTCGGAGTGAAATCTTTACTAAAAGAAACTTTGTTGACTTTTATTACCATTGGGTAGTTTGAGTCATATACGTTCAAGAAACTATTAAACAACATAAAAACATGTTTAACCGTTGGTGTGAATGGGGCTTTAGACCATTTTAGCCGTGATGAAGAAACACTATCTCGCAAGTCTGCGGTACGCTCACTTGAAATCACCAAATGAGAAATTCACTGATCCTAGCATTCAAGCAGCGATTGAAGAGATTTTCTCTTGATTATTTACATGTGTGCAATCTTTGAGACCTTTAAGGGTACTTGTGAGATAGTGTTCAGTTGTATGGGGAAAAATGTATGTATGTAATTTTCGTATAAAAATGACGGGGGTTCTCCTCAGAAATTTTCCAAAAACACCCTAAAAGGTACCAGAATCTCGTTTGATGGGCGTGGCTCAAAAACATTTTTACCCCTAAGAGGTACCAATTCTAAAACAACACATGACATATATATTCTGTCATATTTTTTCGGCTCAATACCCTAAAAGGTACCGCGATAATTCTAACAGCGGTCATTTTAGATTTTAGTACCCTAAGGGATACCAATCTACAAATTTTGACCCCTAAAAGGTACGACGAGTACCCCTGTCATTTTTATATGGGAGTACCCTCCCCCCCCCCCCCCCCCCCCCCCGGGACTGTTTTAGCCACGTGAAGCTATTTTAGCATTCTCAAATTACTGAGAGTCCCTATAAAGCCGCGGATACACGTGCGATTTTTTGCTTGCACAACAGACGCGATTTTTTAAAAATGGTCGCGTCGCCAGCGCACGGTGTGACAAATTTTGGTGACAAAATGTTGCAATAAAGACCGCGCGAGACTGGGTCTTATTGGCTAGATACTCTTAAGTTACGTTGCCAGTGCAAGAAAAAGATTGCAGATGGCTACACGAGCGACAATGTCCGCGAATCTAGAAACGTCAAATGACGAGCGCGTCGGAAATCCTTAGTCTCTTTCGGTTCCTATTTCATTGTAAAGGTTTTTAGTACGAAGCGCTTACGCGTCTGATGTTTGTAAAGGAAGGTTACAAGAGAAGAAACGGCGACAACAAAGTGAAATTTAAGATCACAAATGTTAACAGGGGATGTTCAGCACTTTCTAGATTATATAAAACTTGGCTGAAAGTCAAAATTGAAGAATAATCTTGTACTGAAATGACTGCAAAACAAACATTGCCATAGGAAAGTCCAGCTCTGGAGATGTAGAGCAAGATAGCAACTGATTTGTTAAATTAGAGTGAAAAAGAACAATACATAAAAAGTAAAACAAAGCCTTTATTTGACCTCTAGGACATATTTGATAGAAATTCAGGAACGTTTTCCAAAAAAAATACACTGACTTAACTTCTTGAAATGTATTTTTGATATGCATTGACAAGAACAAGCTAAACCTGTATAATTACAAGTTTAGATGCATTTTATAGTCTCATCCTTGAGTCTGACCAGGTTCAGTGAAAATCTAATAGAAACGAGAGCATGTTAAATATCAACACATACAGAATATAAACTTAACGCTCTCAACGGTCATCTTTGTCCATGTCTCCTGATTGTATTTTGATATTTTTCAGTTACATCATTTTAGATCTACCTCAAACTATTCCTTCCTATTTGTACTTCTCTTATTGCTATTATTTTTTTTAATGTGGAAGCCTAACTGGACTCCTTCAAGGTCCACTGTAAATTTGAAAGAAAGCTGTGACCCCGGTACACGTGCTTTACATCATTAGTAAACTGTCTGAATTCATGTCTTTCATTCTTTCCTTCTTAGTTTACTGTAGTTGTGATTTATTTTTTGTTTTGTCTTTTTTTGTTTTCGATTTTATTTCGTTTCATATATTTTATTTTTATTTTTCTTGTTATTTTTTAGCTTTTTATTCTTTTTTCATTTTTTCTTTTCTTTTCTGTTTTGTTTTTGTTATATTATTTTAGTTCATTTTAATTTTTTTATGTTTTTCAGTTTTGTATTTTTTCTTCCTTTTTCTTAATGTTTTTTTTTTTCACTCATTTGTCTCCTTTCACCTTATTTCCTATTCTTACTCACAATTTCCTTTTACTTCTCGTTTGCCTTCCGTGCCAATTTACCTTTGAATCGTTGGCAGATATTTTTTATGTTTGTTTGTTTGTTTGTTTTTTGCCGTTTTATCATTTTATGTTTTCCTTTTTTTCTTTTAATCTTTCGGCCTTTCACTATTTGACTCGTTTTATATCTTTCCATTCTTTCCTACGGCCATTCTCAATTTTATTTTTTCCTCTGTCTATTTCAATTTCATCCTTTTTTCTCTCATATTTCATCTCTTAATTTCTACCAATTCACAGTGTTTACACCGGGGTCACAGCCTTCTTGTCGTTCCTACTGTACCAAGCCTCTTAGCAACGAAGTAGTTAAATCATCAACATCAAACTGAAAAATAATGATGAAACTTGGAAACAAAACAATATAGATGACCGTTACGTTGTTGTTTCTGGATACGGTTGTTACAAAGTCTCTGTGGCAAGTCTGTATCTGTAACAGGTTCACTGAACCAGGTCATCTCAAGTTAAAAAGAAGTAGACATTTGACAAAATATAAATAACTAAAGAAATTTCATGTTTTTAGACGGCTAAATCACGGACAAGAAAATTCGATATCGAAAAACTTTTTTCGACTTTCTTATCAGAACGCCATGTAGATTCCATCAAGCAAATAAAAAAATATCTGTCATATACACTTTAAAGCAATTAGCACTACAACAATGTAATGGTCACTGAATAGCTTTCATTGAACAGTTCATTTGGAGTTCATTCATGGACTCAAGAGCTACAACCGCATTACACTCGGCGGGAGTGAAAGGGTCGCGGTGCTTGCAGACCATAACCTCCGAACATGTGCATCAGTGTTTTGCTCTTGTCTAAGGTGGTCGATGGCTGCCAATAGTTGTTTTCGAGAATTCACGAAAATGGAATAGAAAAAATCAAATCAAAATCAAATCAAAATATAATGAAACCAAAACGAAATGAAATGAAATAAAATGAAAATGAATTTTCGTGTTGCCGAGCGCTTCCACTACTAGCATGCCTTGCACGACAATCAATTCACACCAACGCGTAAACATGTTGTTTGGTTGAAAAAAAGGTTTAGACGAAGACCTTCTAACCTCCCGTAGAATTCGGAATGAAATCTTTACTAAAAGAAACTTTGTTGACTTTTATTACCATTGGGTAGTTTGAGTCATATACGTTCAAGAAACTATTAAACAACATAAAAACATGTTTAACCGTTGGTGTGAATGGGGTTTTAGACCATTTTAGCCGTGATGAAGAAACACTATCTCGCAAGTCTGCGGTACGCTCACTTGAAATCACCAAATGAGAAATTCACTGATCCTAGCATTCAAGCAGCGATTGAAGAGATTTTCTCTTGATTATTTACATGTGTGCAATCTTTGAGACCTTTAAGGGTACTTGTGAGATAGTGTTCAGTTGTATGGGGAAAAATGTATGTATGTAATTTTCGTATAAAAATGACGGGGGTTCTCCTCAGAAATTTTCCAAAAACACCCTAAAAGGTACCAGAATCTCGTTTGATGGGCGTGGCTCAAAAACATTTTTACCCCTAAGAGGTACCAATTCTAAAACAACACATGACATATATATTATGTCATATTTTTTCGGCTCAATACCCTAAAAGGTACCGCGATAATTCTAACAGCGGTCATTTTAGATTTTAGTACCCTAAGGGATACCAATCTACAAATTTTGACCCCTAAAAGGTACGACGAGTACCCCTGTCATTTTTATATGGGAGTACCCTCCCCCCCCCCCCCCCCCCCCCGGGACTGTTTTAGCCACGTGAAGCTATTTTAGCATTCTCAAAGTACTGAGAGTCCCTATAAAGCCGCGGATACACGTGCGATTTTTTGCTTGCACAACAGACGAAGGCCCGAGCGTAGCGAGGTTAATAAATTTGTCGTCCCTCGGGAGCTGAGCCGCGTGAATTCGAGCGAAAAATATATTTATATATATATATGTATATATAATATATATATATATATATATATATATATATATATATATATATATATATATATATATATATATATATATATATTTATATACTTGATGGTGTCCGGCAGTTGCCTGGCAACAAAAATCGCGACCGCTGACAATGGCGCACTCATGTTTATTCATGGCGGCCGTGCCGGCGGCCGTTTACCCATTTACTCTCGGTGAAACACAACCAATTTTTGATGGAAATGAGAAAGAACAGCAAACACAACAACGCTGAATTCAACAAGTGGCTGGAAATCCTTGTCTGAGAAAATTAACTACCGAAACTCCGCTGAACGGTGACTTGAAATTCAGCGCGATCGAGCAACGAAGAGACAACGAGAGCATAGATTACAAAGACTTCGAACAGACTAGGCACACCGTTTGACTAGGTTCAAACGCCTTGACAAAATGCCGCCATTAGAATTCTGAACGAAACCGATCAGAAGAGGCGACACCGACTGGAAGTGTTGGACAAAATGATTCTGTTTGTGGACGCAACGAGAGGCGGCAAGAATTACACGATCAGCTAAATACTCGTGACGAATATCTTTCATACCTGATACGGTAGGGAATACAGGAAAGACTCAGTGAAGAAGAGCGATTAAGAAATGTAGCTCAAATCACCGGCTTTTGCAAAAGAAAAAAGATTTTAAGTGGCTAAACTACTGAGAGGATAATCAAACACTGAAAAATAATTCTCTTAGTTCACACTGTAATTTGATGTTTTTAGATATTCTCACTAAGGTCACTAAGGAACTTTTTAAATGATCAAATCTACAGATAAATGATCAAAACTACAGATCACACAGGTAGAAATGATTTCCCAAATATACAACATTTACATGATGTAGCATTGTGAATGAACTGAGTGAAATGTGCTTTGTATACATATACGGTATCTTGAGTTTACAGCATTCTTCATAAAATAGTTCAATAAGAAATAACATTCCAATGGTTTAGTAAAGAGAATTTCTGTTTACAATTTGGATAAAAACATTTTGTTAGGAAAAAATAATTTTCTGTTAGCAATCATGGCCAGCTAATGTGAAGCAACTGTATACATGTAGGTAAACACATGACACATCAACATTACTGCTTCACATTTATTATTGGAACAGTGATCAGTATTTTAAATCTCCTCACAATATCAGTGTACGAGCAAGTACATAGATTATGCAAATTGAGAACCTCATCACCTTCAACAAGAGTTAAAAATTCACTATAGTTATATGGCTATGTGAACTGTATTGACACCAGTAAGGAGAATGTACATCAACATAGTAACCTCCTGTGATCTCAACCATTGAAGCAAATACGGGATTGGGTTACCAATTATTTGATACCCAGTATATAGAACAAAAACTATAGCAGTATCTAAAGGGAACAGGTTAATTTGGGAGGTAGCACTCACAATCTTTAAAAATGGAATTTAATTGAGACAATCAAAATAAACAGAATACCACTGCATATTGTCCTGAACCCATGTCCACAACAGCACTTATACATCCACTTTCAGACCAATTTTCCTTTTGACAAAAATTGGGGGGGGGGGGGGGAGGAAGGGCCTGAGGATCGTTTGGTACCGACACAGTCCCATAGCAGTTACAGCGACCCACAGCTCAAAACCTAAAACTGACCAGCACCAGCTCCCATTTATTTTATTTTAGGAAGACAGGGCACAAAGTACAAGTTAAATGGAAGAGACTGGAACGAAAATGTCTCAACTTTAAATTTTGGGGCCATTGCCAGCAAGCAACCCAACCTTTCCATTTAAATCAGAAATTCCATCTCTCCCTCCCACATCGCTAAAACTTTGCAGTGCATCCTAGCCGGCCCCCGAGCTTCGCGAGGTTCTGCGAGACACGTATTTCTAGTTTAAAAATGGTCGCGTCGCCAGCGCACGGTGTGACAAATTTTGGTGACAAAATGTTGCAATAAAGACCGCGCGAGACTGGGTCTTATTGGCTAGATACTCTTAAGTTACGTTGCCAGTGCAAGAAAAAGATTGCAGATGGCTACACGAGCGACAATGTCTGCGAATCTAGAAACGTCAAATGACGAGCGCGTCGGAAATCCTTAGTCTCTTTCGGTTCCTATTTCATTGTAAAGGTTTTTAGTACGAAGCGCTTACGCGTCTGATGTTTGTAAAGGAAGGTTACAAGAGAAGAAACGGCGACAACAAAGTGAAATTTAAGATCACAAATGTTAACAGGGGATGTTCAGCACTTTCTAGATTATATAAAACTTGGCTGAAAGTCAAAATTGAAGAATAATCTTGTACTGAAATGACTGCAAAACAAACATTGCCATAGGAAAGTCCAGCTCTGGAGATGTAAAGCAAGATAGCAACTGATTTGTTAAATTAGAGTGAAAAAGAACAATACATAAAAAGTAAAACAAAGCCTTTATTTGACCTCTAGGACATATTTGATAGAAATTCAGGAACGTTTTCCAAAAAAAATACACTGACTTAACTTCTTGAAATGTATTTTTGATATGCATTGACAAGAACAAGCTAAACCTGTATAATTACAAGTTTAGATGCATTTTATAGTCTCATCCTTGAGTCTGACCAGGTTCAGTGAAAATCTAATAGAAACGAGAGCATGTTAAATATCAACACATACAGAATATAAACTTAACGCTCTCAACGGTCATCTTTGTCCATGTCTTCTGATTGTATTTTGATATTTTTCAGTTACATCATTTTAGATCTACCTCAAACTATTCCTTCCTAATTGTACTTCTCTTATTGCTATTATTTTTTTTAATGTGGAAGCCTAACTGGACTCCTTCAAGGTCCACTGTAAATTTGAAAGAAAGCTGTGACCCCGGTACACGTGCTTTACATCATTAGTAAACTGTCTGAATTCATGTCTTTCATTCTTTCCTTCTTTCCTTCTTAGTTTACTGTAGTTGTGATTTATTTTTTGTTTTGTCTTTTTTTGTTTTCGGTTTTATTTCGTTTTATATATTTTTTTTATTTTTCTTGTTATTTTTTAGCTTTTTATTCTTTTTTCATTTTTTCTTTTCTTTTCTGTTTTGTTTTTGTTATATTATTTTAGTTCATTTTAATTTTTTTATGTTTTTCAGTTTTGTATTTTTTCTTCCTTTTTCTTAATGTTTTTTTTTTTCACTCATTTGTCTCCTTTTACAATATTTCCTATTCTTACTCACAATTTCCTTTTACTTCTCGTTTGCCTTCCGTGCCAATTTACCTTTGAATCGTTGGCAGATATTTTTTATGTTTGTTTGTTTTTTGCCGTTTTATCATTTTATGTTTTCCTTTTTTTCTTTTAATCTTTCGGCCTTTCACTATTTGACTCGTTTTATATCTTTCCATTCTTTCCTACGGCCATTCTCAATTTTATTTTTTCCTCTGTCTATTTCAATTTCATCTTTTTTTCTCTCATATTTCATCTCTTAATTTCTACCAATTCACAGTGTTTACACCGGGGTCACAGCCTTCTTGTCGTTCCTACTGTACCAAGCCTCTTAGCAACGAAGTAGTTAAATCATCAACATCAAACTGAAAAATAATGATAAAACTTGGAAACAAAACAATATAGATGACCGTTACGTTGTTGTTTCTGGATACGGTTGTTACAAAGTCTCTGTGGCAAGTCTGTATCTGTAACAGGTTCACTGAACCAGGTCATCTCAAGTTAAAAAGAAGTAGACATTTGACAAAATATAAATAACTAAAGAAGACAAAAATCATCCCTCATTCCCGCTGCCCCTCCTCCCTTACCCATTCCTAACCCTAACCCCTTCCCCCCTTCCCCCCTACCCCCCCTTCCCCCCTTCCCCCTTCACCCCTCCCCCCCTCCCCCCCCCCCCCCTTCCCCCTTTCCACGTCAACTAAAAAGGTGAAGCAAAATATGTGTTTGCCTTGATGCTTCAAAAAGAAAAACTGAATGGAATTGATCCCATCCACCCCCCTCCCCCCAACCCCCCTGTGCTAATTACAAATAATAACAATAGAAATAATAAGAAAGTATAAATGAAAAGACCATAAAAGACTTGGCTGTTAGCCTTGAAAGCAATTTGACTGCTTTGGAAAAAAACGTAACTCTTATCTTTAAAAAAAAAACGTTTCTGAATGAAGACTGCTTAATACCAAACATTATTTAAAAAGCCAAAACTATGTTATGAATAATACATTGAACGTTGAACCAACAACACAAATACAAACATTACAACATTAATTATATGTACAAGTATGAATTAAAGCAGTTGCAGGACGGTGTCCGGAATACCTAAAAGAAAAATCATAAGTAGTATGTTAAAGATTTTATTAACAACAGATCCATTGACTGATTGACTGACTGACTGACTGACCGAATGACAGGCTAACTGATTGACTGATTGATTGATTGATTGATTGATTGACGTTTGGGTGGATCTATGGATTGGTCGATGGGTGGATGGAAAGATATTAACATAACTTTTAGAAATGATCGTCTCACCGTGACCCTCCGTGATGCTTTTAGCTGTTTTTGCGATGCAGATCTTATTTCTCATCTTCCTCCTGGGAATAAATAAATCCGGATAGTACAGTGTCAGTGCGCCGACTAAACAGTGAAATTGCCCTTTAAAAGATCGACACTTTAAAGCCATTATATCGTCAGAAAAGAAAAATTTATATGAACTAACAGGTTCAGATTCATAATTTTAAACGGCTATGAAAAAATGAAAATACAAGCCCTTGATTTAACTGTCTGCAAAACAATGAAAGACGTATTAAGTTTTCTGTTTAGATTTAAATTATTGTTGGATATAACCTGAGTATTTTTGGTGTTGTTTTAAGAAAGGACTCAGTCGTGATATATGTATACTTACTGGAAAATAGTTGTTAAAAGCACATTGACTAATGGTTGTAAAAAGTGGTGTTTTTGCAGACCATTCTTCCAACATCCGTCGATCGATAATAACCAGATTATAAGCATTAACGGTTACGACGTGTTAGTAAAACATGATTTACAGGTTGCGCTATATACTCACTGAAGAAAGGGTTTGCAAATATAAAACATAGCCTTAAGTTTGGCAGCCGGTCGGTCAATGACGCAAGACGATAGCTCTTCTGAAAAGCTGAAAAACGAGAAACAAAATTTACACAGTGTAGCGTAAAAATAAAAGATATAACGTTATCTCCCCCCAAAAAATGGCTTTGGCCTATCTAAATGAGGCGCCCGATATTATATCCGCCCTAACCTACCCCCCCCCCCCCCCCCCCCCCCCCTAGTTTGCACAGAAATTAGCGCGGACCTGGGGGACTGATCTTTTTCACTACGGCCCTCGCCAGTTTTACCAACCCTCCTCCCCCTTCTCCCCTTCCCCCCTTCTCCACTTCCCCCTTCTCCCTTCCCCCTTCCACCTTCCACCTTCCGCCTTTCCCCTTTTCCCTTTCCCCTTCCCCCTTCCCGCCTTCGCCGCTTCCCCTTTCCCCCTCCCCCCTTCCCCCTTCCCCCCTTCGCCACTCTCCCCCTTTCCCCTCCCCCATTCCCCCCTTCCCCATAGCATGCATTACTTTTGCGAGCGTAGATGTAGCTCATTTATAGCCCTGCATTCATCGTTCAACTTCTTCTTCATAACTGTTTTACCGGGTTTCCGTTCAGTTAAACGCGGCTTTCAGTATTTCTGATAATAACGACATTTATCATCGCTTTATCGCTTGAATTATCAATTTATTAGTTACAAAAGCTCTTACCTATTTTTAAACATTCGATAAATTTCTTTTGCCAAAGAATACCGCGTCTTATGCTTGTCCGTTTTAACGATCAGGGCGAAAGTTTGAGTCTTCTGGATGCTCTTAATATGAGTCGTGATGTGGCTATAAAATTAACAAAAAGTATATTGAAGATGTAGATCACTTCAGCGCATTAACAACAAGATTTATTCTTCATAACAACGAAACACAACTTTTATTGCATTTAAAAAGATGTGTAAACGCCGCCTACTGAAAACCTAGCATGTGTTGACTCTGGCACCTGTAAAGTAGGTCCGCAAATCGTGCATATAAGTTAGGTCCGCAACGTCTTGTAAAATCATCCGTGTCTCGAGTTTTCAGTGCTTTAAAATTTTGAGCTGTCTTCCCATATATAACTGTACAGTGATGCATGCAAACGTAGTCCTGTATAGTGATTGACAGAATGACAGTTTTTAATTACTGCTCTTGTGGTTCTACCTCTAAAAAGTTTGATACTTACGAGCACAAAGCGGCACAATGATGATACTCATGTTTGTCTTTTGAAAGTTTTCGGAGATCTAAAACAAAAACGTCATTTCCATGATGATCTTGTGAACCTAAATAAATCAACAAATACATGATAAATAAATAGAGTGAAACTCCGTGATATCATTAGTTCGTTATTACTGCCACTCTTTTTCGGTGCGAACAAAAGCTCAGCAGTGATTTTCTAGCTGTGAACCTTTAATCTGAACTACCCGTTAATGTGACCTGCGATCACTTTTTGGAGTCCAAAACCATTTCTTTATTAATTTACTCGGCCCGATAATACGACCACTTGATATGCATAATGCAATATAATTGACAAAGGTTAACAAAAATACATATAATACTGTTTGATTACAAATTTCCACATTTGCTTCATCAAGAGATTAATAGTTTTCTTTCTTACTAGAATAGTTCGATTTGCAGTGTTTTGCAAGGAATTTTTATTACAACTTTACCTCACCCCTTTAATACTACCGCTCCGTTCATACAAACAGATTTTTATGGTCCGCCAGTGGTCGCATTTACGGTTTCCACTGTTAATAAATTCTTTTCAGTAACAAGCACAGCTACAAAAGCATGTAGTTAAGTTTCACGCTATGATTTTATTGGGAGTATGTGAGTTTCGATTGCTGAATTTTGAATTATTTTATTATTATTTCGTGAGTTTGTCTTACAAGGCCCATTGCTTTTTATATATACAATGTAACTACGAACAAAGACCTACTTAATAACTACTTGCTTTCCTTATTATTACTATTTTGGCTTCAGTAGTAAGCTTCAAATATTGATTGAAATACCAAAACGCAGTAAATGTCAGTTTACTAATCTGTATTTCAGTGTTACTGACCGGTGTGGAAGATGACTTCATCCCATTCACATGTTTCTTGAAAAGCAATTTTCCGTTTCTTCTTCGATACTGTTTCACCTGAAAGAAATAAGCGCAACACCGCTGTAAAACAACAATGCTGGCCTGGCTAAACGACACGGGTTGATTAAGTGACTGACTGGCTGATGAACCTACTAACTGAATGTCTGACTGACTTATACTGACTGACTGGCTGGTTGACTGAATGACTGACTGACTGACTGACAAAATTAAGAATATACTTTTGACTATACTTAAAGAATCAGATTCCTATATTAATAACATTGACGAGATTATCTCCAAAGTTAAATTAAAAAGTAATTAATTAATATTTTAATAATTCTCTTTCTTTTATCTCAATCACTTGTTTTTCCTTTTGTTTCTTCTCTTTTCTTTTGTTTGATCCTTTCTTTTTATTTTAACAAATATGGTGTGTGTAGCGATTTCTATATAAAAATCACATAATTAATTTGACTGGCCTGCCAAGATTAGCTTTTGCTACCAGCGGGCCTGCCTTGTAAATTGTATAATAACTAACTATAAAGATTTTTGTTGTTGTTGTTGTTGTTGTTGTTGTTAACTGACTGACTGATTGACTGATTGACTAACTGACTAACCGATCGACTGACTTGACGACTGACGGAGTGACGGACTGACGGACTGACTGACTGACTGGCTGACTGACTGACTGACTGACTGACCGACTGAGTGACTGGCTGACTGACTGACTGACTGACTGACCGACTGATTGACTGACTGACTGAGTGACTGACTGACTGACTGACTGACTGACTGATTGACTGACTGACTGACTGACTGACCGATCGACTGACTTGACGACTGACGAATTGACTGACTGAATGACTGACTGACTATCTGACTGACCGACGGACTGGTTGACTTTCTGACTGACTGACTGACTGGCTGGCTAACTGACTAACTGACCGATGACTCAGCCTGACTGACTGACTGGCTGTCTAACTCACTCACTCACTCACTCACTCAGCTAGCCAACTGACTGACTGTCTTGCCAAGTGACTTACCGACAGAGCAAATAAACAAAGTGACTGGCGAATGACTGATTGACTGTCTATGATTGATTGATTGATTGTCTGACATGATGACTGACTATGACTGACTAACTGATTGACAGACGACTGACTTATTTATTGAATAACTGACCGACTTCATTTCATTTTATTTCAATTACCTGACTCGGTTGTTACTGGAAATACTCTGCTCGATCTCGTGAACATGGAAGATATCTTGGATTTGGCAGACGATCCTTCAGCAATTTGATCTTCAAGAGCACATTCGGCCTTAGGCTGAAGAACAAATGAAATGTTATCTTTAGTTTAATCGTTGTTTTGCTAGCTACTTCAGATGTTCACTCGGCCTGGTAAACTATTTGATTAAATATCTGTTAAATGAACGCGTTACAAAGTTTTCCAGAATCGATGTTATGTCATTAATTATTGTTTTATTGTCTATCCATTTTTTAATTTTAGTATAGCCACAGGGAGCCACAATGTAGGTATAGAAGGCTGTAAAAATGACTGTTACACAGTGCGCTACTAACAAAAAGTCTTGGTTTACACGACGTTGGAATCGATTTGAATAGGATGCCGCTGACTGGTAGTCTCTGGAGCATTCCATTGACCTCTCCCTCCACCCCCCTCCCCCAAAGTGCCATCAGTCATTTGTTTTATAGTCTATCCATTTTTTCTAACTTTAGTATAGCCACAGGAACCCACAATGTAGGTACAGAAGGCTGTAAAAATAGCAGTTACACAGTGCCCTACTAACAAAAAGGTCTTGGTTTACACGACGTTAGAATCGAGGTAAATAGGAAGCCGCTAACTTGTAGTCTCTGGAGCATTCCATTAATCCCCCCACTCCCTCCCCCACAGCCTATTGCTCGAGGTTATTGTTATCCAACAATAGGCTATTATAAAGAAACAAAACAACTTAACTTAGGAATGCTTCGTGTATCTGGCCCTTGTAGATAGTTTACTGCTTAAAATTTAATATAATTTTCTTGACCTTTTCGCTTACCTCATTTCGGGTTGAAATGACAGAATCTTCGACTATTGTCAGGATGTCACTTGAGCCCTTTATAGCGCAGCTGTCCTCGTTAGAAGATACCAGGCATTTCTCAGGCTCTTTAATCATCTCAGGGCTACCATTTGTCACAACGGAACTATTTGTGCAGGTTGACAACTCTATTGGGCTGGCATCCGTCATAACAGGGATATCTGGACAGGTAGATAACCCTACGGGGGTGACATCCATCATAACAGGGCTGTTAGAACTTGAACGTGACTCATGATCAGTCGATGATTCCATGGTAACTTCAGTAGCGATAGTCGCCTCAGCTGAACTGTTGGCATCCGTCATAACAGAACTGTCTGTACAGGTTACAAGCCCTAATGGGGTGGCATCCGTCATAACAGGGACATCTGTATAGGTAGATAACCCTAATGGAGTGGCGTCCGTCATAACAGAGCTGTTAGAACTTGAGCTTGGCTCATGATCAGTCGATGATTCCATGGTAACTTCAGTTGAGGCAGTCGCCTTAGCTGAACTGTCGTTTGAACTGTCGCCGTTTGGTGACTTCTGATTCTGAATGACGGTGACCAAAACCGAACTGACGTTCGCGGGAAGCTGTAAACAAATCTTAATGTCATTATTATTTATCTAATCTTGCCGGGAGGACACACCCAAAATGGCTCTTGTTTCTAAATATAACTCAGTAGTGGATCGGAGTAAATAAATAAAATAAAAAACTTAGTAGTGGGCGTAGTTCGCTTATACTAAATTATTATTGGATGTAATAAGGATAAACTGTGATAAACTGCGGAGATTGGGGGTAGGATGGTTAATTTTCAAGTATGCTAAAGGTGTATTACTTTGCTTTTCGTTTGTGTGGATCTTTCCAGAGCACACCGGTGGATGTTGCAGGGCCATGGAGGAAAAACTATGATGCGTATGCATTATCGGTCATCACTGGTGTACGTCTTGTGTAGCAAACACAACTCACTCTTAGTGTGTTAACAAGAATATTATTAGCTGTCAAGGGAACAAATGATTTTCAAGTTACCCTCAGTACGGCTAGATATATATTAGAGAAGATTTTTGCGACATCAAATTCCGTGTTTTTCATGATTTGCACGGTCGGAATAAATGTTTAGTGTCGCAACATGTTTAGCAATTGTTCTTCCGGAAAATGACAAAATTAATAAGCTGTTCCGAAAATTTCAGCCGTGAAAACCGCGAGTAACTGAATATGATCATTACCTTCTGTTGTGAAGCAGACTGAAAAGAGAATTCACTCTCATTTTGTAGCTCTTCCTGTGCTTCGAGCACTATTTTCTTAATAAACTCATTTAGGTCCGCCGATTTAATAGAATCCTGTGAAGGACTAATGGTGGCGTCTTTCCCAGCTAAAAACTGAAAAAAAAAAAAAAAAAAAAGAAACAAGAAAAAGAAAAAGAAACAAGGATTGTTAATTCTTAACCTTTACTCGATGGTCTTTATTCTTTAGTTCTAGAAACCAGGCGACATATTTTTGTTAAATAACTCCGATTAAGTTCTCGGGAAAGAATATTTTTAAACATTTCATCGACAGCGTTTCGACACTAGATGGGCCATCTCTCTCACCTAAAAACAAGTTTTTTTCATTTTCATCTTTTTTACTTCCATCATTTTTGTTGAAAAAGGCAAACACCCGCAGTTGACAAAATTGTATGATGATAATAATATACGTATTAATATAACTATTTTTACGCTCTGGAAAAGGATTTAAGGTGATTTTGCAGTTAGTTAAAAGAGAAACTAGCACGAATTTATAATTTATCTTTTTTAAAATCTCGTAACTGGACGCCAAAAAGTTCCTGAAATGCTTACCTCCATTGGCGATAGTTCTTCTTTAGTCTATAAATGGCTTTGTTTTTTTTTCAGTAAATATATAATAGGAAGTAAAGTGAGTTGTTCAACTGTACAGAACCGGGAGCGAAAACATGTTCAATTATCGACGTCATAATGAAGTAACAAAGGAGTTCGTTATTTTATTATCGAACATCAATCGATTCTAATAAATTCGAAAAGTTACTATGCCGAACGAACAAAAAAAAAAATAAAAAGTTTGCTTTAAACAAAAAATCGCCTAAAATCACTTTCCAGCTGAGAATTTTCGCCCGATTTCTCGACAATCACTGACTTAATATAACAACACTGGATAAAAAATGTTGACTTCGGCGAAAAACAAATCCGCGCGCTAGAAATCGCGCGCGCATGCTGACGTTTGACCTCAGGCTTACCAAGCTCTGTTTGTGTGGTGGACTTTGATTTGAAACACTGGAGGTGCGTCTTGCAGCCGTCTTGCAGCCCCCGATAATATTTACAAAGTGTAATAGTGCTACAACAATAATCAGTGAATAATTCAGTAAATACGAACTCAAGAAACTAAAACGCTTAGCTCCATGAGTTATGATAATATATTCACTCAGGTAGAGATCAGTGGTCAGTAAAAAGAAAATTGTAAAATCCGAGCTAAAAATTGAACCCTTTTGACGCCTTTACACTTTTGTGATTTAACGCAACAATGCGATAATCTGTTAACAACAAGATTAAATGAACTAGCCTGCGAGCCACGAGAGAAGTGGGTCGAGGAAATGCCTGCCCACGCAGGCTATAAACGTCCGTTCTCGAAATTGAAATCGAAAACGTTAAGGCCCGTTTACACAGGCGATTTTTTGTGTGCAATTTTTGTCTTCAAATCGCGTGTGGAAACTAGTGGTGATTTTAGTGCGATTTGTTTGTGATTCAATTTGTTCCCTTGATATCGCAGAGGTTTCGAAGTTCAAAGACAAATGGAGTAAAATTGTAACATGTACAACCGACGAACGACCATTACGAAAAAAGAAAAACAAGTTATAGGCAGCGATGGGATTTCAACCCATGACCTCCTGTTTACTAGACAGGCGCTCTAACCAACTGAGCTACGGCGCCTCTGGTTGAAGATAAAACCTGCAAACTGCATGCTGATAATTTCAAAAGCCATGAAAACTAGGTTTTTATGTTACAACCGATAGCAGTCATGCAGCTTACAGCTATGTCTCCCAAAAATGTATCGACTGTTTGTGGCAAAAAATGGAGGTGAAAGTCAGTGAAACAGTTCAAACACAATTAATTATGTAAAGTCAGTAAAATGTTAACAACTGACAAATGGTCACGACAAAAAAGAGAAACATTTTAGGCACCGATGGGATTTGAAGCTCTAACCAACTGAGCTACGGCGCCTCTGGCTGCAAGAAATGTACAGATATTTAACAACTTAATGTTTGATCAAACTGCTGTATCGTTCCAAATTACAGTAGTAAAAGTGTTACATTTCAAGAAAGAAAAACAGCAAAACTTGTAGGTTTTTGCTCGGTCAGCCACAACAAAGGAAAGAATTCGCACCTTGAACAGTCAGAACTGGATTGATGACATCTCTCGAGAAACTGATGAGATCAATAAATTAAATGTCGGCGTCATCAGTCACGTGCACGTCAATCACAGCAATGAATACGGTCAACTTGCAATATGAAAATACTTTTTTCTTTGTTCTATTTCTCAGATATTTTTAAAGTAATGATCCGCATAAGAAGGAAAGTGCTGAACGCAATGCACGATGGAATGTAAACTTTTTTCATTGTTACAACAGTAGTGATCTCATTGGCCTAGACTAAAAAGCAAGGTGTATTTTGTCCAATTTTTTTAATGTTTTAAGTAATTTGAGACCCAATCGCACAACATGCTGTTTTTAAAAGATATTGTATTTGGGGAACTTCATCAAAGAAGCAAAATTATTAGCTATTGTCTTGTGCTATTTTTATTGGTTAAGCACGAAAATTTCCTAAGATTTATTTGACGCAAATGGATCTTCTTTATTTTTATACTGAAATATGATTATGAACCATCAGCCCCTTCTCTATTCTTGAAACCAAAGATATTCTATGTGGGAAAGAGCCGGCAATGCTGCAGAACATTAAAGCTTACGGTAGTCCTTATGTGCAGCATTACTTTTAAAATTCTTTACACTGAATTAAAGGGAGGATTTCACGGTTCGGCGCATGTGCAAGCTATGACGCTATTAATTTCATTGTTTAGACCAATAGGTGGTTTGCAATCAATCTCTAGAGACATAGATAACAATAGTGAAACGAACAAATGCTGGTGGACGAACAAAAGGAGCTAATGAGAGAACTATTGTTTATGTCCACCAGCATGGCGGCGATGACGTAACATGAAAACCACCTATTGGAAGCGAGTGGATAACTCTGGTGGGAAATTTGCCCGTGAAAATGTCGCGGTCAGTCAGCTGATTGAATGGATGATTATACATACCCATGTGCGCCATGAAAGCCACCAGAGCGTAGAATAAATCCTTTGGGTCAAAGGTTTTATTTAGTGTTGACTTTGTCGGTGTAATCCGTTGGAATTTTCCGTGAATTTTAGACCTGACCGTTTTCCTGTGCACATATATCCCATGTGGAAGCTTTGCGCAGTATTCAATTCAGATTTAGGTTTTAGATCCTTCGCTTTGTTTGGTCTAATTATATTATGTGATTATTTGAAGTAAATGTGAGTGGTGTTTTAATCTGTGCACATGAGACGAACCGTCAAACAATCCCTTTAAGAATCGTGCCATAAAAAAATAACGCATTTATGAAATAAATAAAGGGATTTAAAAAAGGTTTTCATTGGGCCTGTCCGGGAGTCGAACCCGGGACCTCTCGCACCCTAAGCGAGAATCATGCCACTAGACCAACAGGCCATGTGACTAAGTAATTAATGGCTTGAGAAATACTAAATTAAGATACCCTGTAGTTAGTTAGCTGATTGCTGGTAGTTTAACACCTACCTCTTGTGGTTTGCATGATTACTGCCAATTTTGTCGGTGTTGTTCTTTATCACAGCCAAAACAAAATGTAACGTAGTCTGAAGTGCGCTCAGGTGCGGATTCAACTGACACTTCAGACAAAATACAACACTGTACTACGGTATTGACTTCATTTGTCTCCGACTCTGACTAAGCCGCAATCAATACACTGCTCTTTTCAGTCCAACTCTTTACACGCCATTTAAAAAGTTCCTGAAATGTTCACCTCCATGCATGCGCCTATGATAAATACAACCTCGTCCTCAGAGTATCTCTTCTTCCTGTCCCCTGGAATGAGGTTGTGGTAAATATTGTACCTTCTTATAGGAAATTAACAATGCACTTTATTAACGCGATTTTACAAAATTCGCGTCAATTTAATGTATCTTAATTATTGTCGATGTAAATTTAATGCACGCTATTTTACAACGTTGTTATTTTAAAGCACCTTATTCGTTCATAACTCCTCTATTGGCTCTTCAGAGTCACAATCTGACAGGACGTCTTCGTTTAAAATCTAGTTCAAAATGTCTTTTCATTGATCTTGATACTCCTCTGTCTCCTCTTTGAAATTTCCAATGCCCGTTCGTCCTCCCAATGCACGGTTACTTCTACTGGTTAATCAAAGCCGCCTTGAACCAGCGGAGACCGTTTGTATTTTATAGATTTCACCTCCCCCATTACGTTAGCTCCTCTCTTCAATGAAAACCAGATATATCGGCTTAGTTCTGTGGGAATATGCTCAACAGTGCGAGTTTGCAGAATTATAAAAATCGCAGTAAATGAAGCAAGATGCTTATCGAAAAATTCGCGTTAATTTCATGCATGTAAACCTAACTTTTGAGAAATTCGCGTTAATTTAGTGTATAACGTAAATTTTGTTCGCGTTGTCAACGTGCATTGTTAATTTCCTATAATAAGGTAGTTCAGTTCCACTTCAATCAATAAACGCTTTGCTTTTTTCTCAATAAATATATATTTTATAAGCGGGTTGAGTCGTGCAAGTGTATTAAGTTGGAAGCAAAAAACAACTTTCAATCATCGACGTCGTAATCAGAAGTTACAGCACAGGGAGCAGATGAGCCAAATTTGACCTTTACGCGTTCGATCTTTGAGCTTAATACGCGCGCTGTGCTGCGTAACGATTTTGTGGTGCCCACAGTCGACAGTCTGCGGTAACCCAACGGAAAGCTCCGATTACGCTTGGGGTCCCGCTGGGGCGAAAAACAGACTAGAAAACAACAGATCGAAGATCGAACGCGTAAAGGTTAAATTTGGCTCCTCTGCTCCCTGTGGTTACAGAGGAAATCATTACTTTACTACTCTATTATCGAACATTAATTGATTCTAAATTAATTCGAAAAGTTCAAAATATTGGGAAACAAATTACTTAACTAAACTAGTGGTTCCTAATGGAAGGTAAAGTGCTGCGAGCAGATGGTCTAGTTATAAAGCATCATATTTCTTAATTGCCCGAAAAAATATTAGAAGGTATTGGGTAGTAATGCCCAAAATTGAGGAAGGAATGTGTTCATTAGCAAATGCAGTAAGTCTTCGGTGTCTTTTGATTTAGGTATTAGGAGTCGAAATATGTAGTCCAAATAAACTAACGCGTACAAGAAGAAGAACATTAACAATGACAACAAAGCTAAGCATGAAAAAATGTCTTCTAATCTGTGTTTGCGACCACAATGGTTTTTTTTGGCACATTAGCCACCGAGTGAATTCGCTCAGTTCGGTTTGTTTGCGACCACAATAATGGGTCGTTTGGTACATTGGCCACCAAGCCCATTCGTTCAGTTCGTTTTTCCGCGACCACAGTGGATCGTTTTATACACTGGTCACCGAGCACACTCGCTCAGTTCAGTTAGTTTGTCACAGATCAGAGCAAATCGGCTCAACTCGTGATTCGGTTTGTAGGTCGTTTTATGTCGCTCCTTTCACACGATTTGCAATCAAAACTCCTTCAGTGACACGGTAGCAAAGCAGTACAAATTATACTCACCAAATACAAACAGTTAAACATATGATTGTCCTACATGACAGGTCACATGACAGGTCACATGACAGGTCATGATCAGGCCTATGGAAGAGCTCGCGAACGAAAAGAACGTGTTTGAGCCAGCGTTGCATTCCTCGTCTCCCCGGCGAGGAATCGAACCCCGGTCTCCCGCGTGACAGGCGGGGATACTCACCACTTCCAGTCAAGGCGACCGCGATCCCCCGAAACAAAAGCAGGAGAAAAATAAAGCAAAGAAGGAAAAACAGTTTGAAAAAGAGGGTCAGGCAGTACAGCCAGTTAAGGGGCGGCGCTCAGGTGAACAGAACCGCTTGAAAAATAAAAGTAAGTAGAAGGAAATGCGGGTTTTTAGCTGTGCCAGAAGCTTGGGGCCAGAACACTGCCAGAAGGACAGTCACACAACTCGAAAACGGAAATCGTTTCCCTGCTTCCAAACAAACACCCGGGGACACAACGTAAATAGTCAGAACTAAAACCAAAAGCATAACCGTAGCATTGACGGAAGGAGTTAATGGGGAAGCAGCGGATAGAGCCGAGATTGGATCCATGCTATGCCCTGCTGTACCAACGTGCAAGAAAAGAAGAGACTGGCTCAAGAGTCTCGTGACCGAGGCAACAAAAGCAGGAGGGGTGGAAATCGTTTCCAAAAGATATAAGCAAACTGAAGCCTTCTCCCCGGCGGGGGGAATCGAACCCCAGTCTCCCGCGTAACAGGCGGGGATACTCACCACTATACTACCGAGGATATCTGGTAAGAACAAATCTAGCTTTATTACGCGTACGTTAAAAGTAAAACAGTATGTTACAACCGATAGCACTCCATGCAGCGTACAGATATCTCTCCTTGCATGCATGGATCATGATATAAAGATTGACGTGAAAGCCGCCGATAACTGAAGCATCGCGTCATTGCATCCGGTTTGAAATATTTGAATCTCCAGCATGATAGCTATTTAGTAATTCTTACAGATGCAAGTGGTTTCTTTTAGATATTCTTTAAGCAAGACTCGAGTTTCGGTTCTTTGGTGAACCTCATCAGTTGCTCCCATGTACATAGAAAGATCTCGTAGAATTATTTGACGTTTTACGCTCTGGAAAACGTAAATTCCTCCTGTCAGTATCACAGCGAGAGCTTTTTTCTTATAAAGATAAAAAAAAGGACAACATTTAGAACAACAGGCCTGTTATATCTTTATTTTGATATGAATGGAAAAATCTCCCAGACACGTTCTTGGGGTACACTTACTCTAAGGCTGAGCTAAAATGCTTTTAGCGACGAGCAGGATTTGTGCTAGGCCTGTCACCTTTTATAAAAACTTCAAGAAAAGAAAAACAGCAAAACTTGTAGGTTTTTGCTCGGTCAGCTATTACGAAGGAAAGAATTGCACCTTGAACAGTCAGAACTGGATCGATGACATTATTTTTGTCTCTCGAGACTAGAACGTATACAACCCGTTCATACGACCGGCAGTACATAAGACATGAATATGTTTAAAAAATGTTATTAAAGCGCTTTTGAAACTGAAAGTTCAGACGTTTCGGGACTTCTGTCCCTTCCTCAGTGAATAGCCGTTAACAAAAAACGCGCGTCAGCTGTTTAAATGTTTCAAATGTCGCCATGTCACAATATTGTAGCGCGCGCGGATGAAGTCTAAATAAAACTGATGTCAATGTTCATGCCGCGTGGTTGAAGGGATTGGAATTTGAAAATTAGTCGACCTTCCGCGCTGCGTCTCTCCGTGGTACTTTTAAAACCTGTTCTAATCACGGACACCATCATGTCATCTGTTGTTTGTCCGGGAGAGGAGAAGTGTTTAGCGACGGGCAGGTCTGCTTTTACCGATCTGGGATGCTCGCAGAATCTGTCGCCGAGCCTACGTCCAGTTTCGCCGATGTAATACAGAGTACATGTACGACAGGTAATGATGTAGACGAGGTTACTGGTCGTACATGTGAACTTCTGTCGAATTGTCAGCGGTCCACCAGGAGTGTTGATCATGGCCGCTGAATTGGTGTAGGCGCAGGTCTTGCAACGTGGACGGCGACAGGGAAAGGTTCCATTAGAGTCAACCCCCGTATTGAAGTTGGACTAAAAATTGCTGTGGACCAAGGAGTATTTCAAATGGAGTCGCGGCGGTACGCACCGAGGACTCGCAAGCTACGAAAGATTTCTATGATCTCAGGATCAGATTTGAGGATTTCAAAGTTTTTCGTAAGGATGTTCTTAACACAGCTGTTGGTAGGATTATAGGTAAGTATCAGGGGGATGACTTCTTTGTTGGTGCTTGCATCGTCAGATGGTCGCATTGCTGCTTCTCGGGAGATGGTGCTGACGCGTTGGAGGGCTCGATCTACGACTGTTGGGGGATAGTTACGGTGCAGGAAGAATGATGCCATTTCCTTGCTTTTGCTGATGAAATCGTTCTTATCACTGCATATCCGTTTAAGGCGGAGAAATTGGCTGTATGGAATGGAGTCTTTACAACGGACCGGGTGTGAAGATGGGTATGTGAGATACGAGTGAGAGTCGGTTTCTTTGTAGTGTATGGTCGTTGCTAATCCTTGAGCAGTTGGTTTCAGGAAGAGGTCTAGAAAAGGCAGTTGGTCGTCAGAGATGGACCAAGTGAACTTAAGGCTTGGGTGGAAGTTGTTGACAAAATTGGCAAAGTTGTCAAGTTCGCTTTCTCTACAGGAAGCTGTTCCCACTATGTCGTCGATGTATCGCTTGAAGAGGTCAGGTTTGGTTCCTAGATATTGTAAGAAAATTTGTTCCTCGATGTGACCGACGAACAGACAGGCGTAGTTAGGACCAAATGTGCTTCCCATAGTGACACCACCCGTTTGTTGTTAGTAACTGCCGTTGAAGGTGAAGCTGTTAAGTGTGAGGACCAATTCAGCAAGACGTACTAAGGTCTGTGTAGGTGGTTCTAGCACCGACCGCTTGTTTCAAAAATGTTGTAAGGCTTTAAGGCCATCGTTGTTGGGTATCACTGTATACAGTGACTTGATGTCCATTGTGAAAACAAAGAGATAGATAGATAGAATTGGAGCTGGGATAGCGAAAGGATTGTGCAATGTCTAGCATATGATTAGTGTCCTTGACGTAGCTAGGTGAACCATGAACCAAAGGAGAAGTGATCTTGTCGAGATAAGTAGCTAAGAGCTCAGTGGGGCAGTTACAAGCGGATACAATGGGCCTCCCGGGGTTCCCCGGCTTGTGGATTTTTGGGAGAAGGTAGAACTTGGAAGTGCGAGGGTGATCCACGATTAGATTGGTAGCTGTGGCTGGGAGCTCTCCCTTAGTGATTGCGTTCTGGACAACCGAAATGACCCTGTTGTGATGTTCCATTGTAAGATCATGATCCACCCGCTGATAGAAGTTGCTGTCAGAGAGTTGACGTTCAGCCTCTTGAATATAAAGAGAACGCTTCCAAACCACAACAGCACCGCGACCCTTGTCGGCTGATTTAATGGCGATGTCGGTTCGTTGTTTTAACGAGACGAGGGCGGTCAGTTCAGCACGTGATAAGTTCATTGCTGTTTTGCGCTGCTTGAAATTGACGTTATTGACTTCTTTGCGACATTTAGTGATATAGTAGTCCAAAGCAGCAAATTTTCCCGGGGGTGGGGTCCATGTTGAAGATGTAGGTTTTAGAGTTTTTAAAATGTCGTCAGTCTGGTCAGATCGACACTGGTGGCATCTTCTTGACTAAAGTGAGTTTTCAAGCAAAGACGGCGATAAAATCTCTCGCAATCTGTTTTTGTTGTACATTCATCACTATAAGGTCGCGTTGGCACGAAAGAGAGACCCTTGCTGAGAATGGATCTCTCACTCTCGTCACGATGGAGGTTTTCCGTAATCGTTACCACGATTTTGTTCTTATGGCCGTCAGAGATGTTACTGACGGGCAATGTCGAATTTCTTTGTTTTATTTTTAGTTTTTTTTTTAAGTTTGTTTTCTTAGTTTTTCTTTTTTGTTGTCTTAGTACATAAGACAACCGGTTATACGACAACCCGGGTTCTGCCGAAGGCTCTAGTATTTTTTTTGCTAGAGTTTCCAGCCGTTCTTTGCACGGTTTGGCTTCTTCGGTGAGAAGATTCCCGAAGAATTTGGTGATTTATTTCACTGCGCTTTGGGGCGGCCATTTTGGGTCACCCATCCAGTTCTTTTCCGCGGCCATCGGGGCTTAACGTTTTGGAGTTTTGCCCTTTTCCTTCATCATGTCCGTGGGGCTAGACTGTTCCCGTGGCTGTGTTGTGGCCTTTCCGCCCGCTATCTACAAAGTCACTGGTGTCGACGAGATGGTTGCTACTGCGGCTAGCGTCCTTTTCGATAACGTCACGTGTATTCAGTTTCTTCAGCAAGGAAAAGTTCGCTTTTTCTTTGCGAGTGAGGAGTCCGCCTCGTTGCTTTTGGCAGAGGGCCTTACGCTGACTAGTGAGGACGGGGCTGTTCAAGTTTTGCTTGCTCTGCCTGCTAATCCTCGTGCGCGCCTGGTGTATGGAATATATATATATGTTTGTGGAGTCTTAATCGTCTGGCGGCATTGCACCACCATACTGGGGGCCGGCCATACAAAATAAACACACACAAAAAAACGACAACCCGTTAAACGACCCCCGTTAATCGACGATCCCCCGTTCTGATACGATGCCCCGTTAATACGATCCCCCGTTAATACGATCCCCCGTTAATACGATCCCCCGTTAATACGATCCCCCGTTAATACGATTCCCCGTTAATACGATCCCCCGTTAATACGATGCCCCGTTAATGCAACCACCTCTTTAATTCTACCATTTTTAAGTCGCTGAGGGTAAAAGGAGGAATAAGTTTGCGAAATGGCATGTGGAATACAAGCTTAAATGTTGCAAAAAAAATAAAAACTATAACCTCGGCCCAAGGTTATAATTTTTATTTTTTCGCAACATTTAAGATTGTTTTCCACATATGCTACACCACTCCTAATAATGTATTAGCCTGAGGTCCTCGGGCTAATGCATTATTAGAAGTGGTGTAGAATTTCACGGGTCTAAAACAGTCGCTTTTTAGCGCGGTTCTCCACGTCTCGGAGTCTTCCATTTTTTCAGAGTCTTGGTGTCAAAAAGTCATGGAGTTGGAGAAAAAAGACTGATTCGCCACCCCTACTATTCTATCAAGCAGCCTTTGGTGTTACTCTTGATATTAACAACAAGAGCCAAAGAAAACAGGTGGATTGTCATAATAAGCAAATGTTTGTTCAAAATTTCCTGCGCATTTATGACAATGTTATTAAACAAATCGCTTCCCATCACTGGCAAATAATATTTTGCGCAAAACAAACAAAGTCAAAAAAGAGGAAAGAAAACGGCACGTTTTTTATGCAAATAAACGTATGAAAGAAAGTGCTGTCATGATGAAGTTGGTAAAGATATGAACACTGTTTTAAAATGACCAGAATTTATCACACTTCAGGGGTCTTTTTTTTGTGGATGATTGTATTACCTGCGTCGTATAAACTAAAAACATGCGGAGGGTATAAGTGACAGCAAAATCGCTTGAATTTCAACATGAACTTTTGCCACAATATACAATGTAAATTTTAAAAAGGATTGAAATGGCCACGACCTAAAATACGAAGAAGGCTCAATTTAAACAACAGGTGATTTCGTCCAAAATGGCCATCATGATGAATGTTTGATTAATTAGTCTTCAGGAACTCAGGGTTTATTCAGCACTTTTGGGCTGAAACATATTTTTTGAATTGACAGTGTAGAACGTTTCATTCTCAATGCATATAGCCTTTATATCTCTTTAATTTTTTTAAATTTTGCAATTTTTGGGATAAGATCTTTATACGATTTCTTCAGTTTCTTAGCAATAACTGAAACCAACCTACACCGAAAAAATTTAATTAAATTCCCTTCCCTTATTTTAAAGCGAATTTTGGAACCTTTAATAATAGTTTTGTCTATCCTTATCGATAAAGGTCTTTATCATTTTACCAGAATTAAAAAAAAAACCTAAATTTTGAGTATTGAAAAACTCAGCTGAGACGAAATGGGTGTGGCGTATTTTTTTTATGTGCGTACGAACGTAATTTGAGTTGGCTTAACTGCGTTAATAAAATATAAGAGACATGTAAAAGGCTTGCGTAAACTTAAAAAGTTGAGCGCGGTAACGGTTCAACCTTTTATGTTTACGTGAGCCGTCTATAAATCGCCTTTTTTTATTTTATACGCACGTTTATCCAACTCAGTTACGTCCGTACGCGCGTTAAAAATACGCGACAGTGGAAATCCACCTTTAGATAAGTACCAGGACACTTCGGTTTAATTTATTTTCGTGAAAGCTGCAGCCTTTAATTTTAGCTGACGAATAAATAAATTGGCTTAAAGCCACAGTAATTGCAATGATCGTAAGTTCTTAAGCAGGTGGATTTATGGTAATAAGTCAACATTTTGTTTGTGCACTGTCGTGCCACTAATGGAATTTTAAACAAACAAGAGGCTACACTTAGCCTATACTCATGCGCAAGAGACTCTAAGACGCGCGATTGAAGTTACCAATTTTTCTGTGCTCGCTTTTAATATTTAATTTATTGATTCCGATCAAATCCACACTCGTCTATAACTTTCCAAGCTGTGAATTATTTCTGTTACATTTGAAAAGACTACTTAAAAAAATAGGCAGTAGATGACATGCTGTAAAAAGAAATTTGATAATCAATATAAAGATTTAGTTTTCCTGTGTTACTTAATCGCATGCAACCAGTGTAAAATGGGTTATTCCAGAAAAAATCCCCCCCCCCCCCCCCCCCGACGGATGCAATATTTTTTTACCCCTCCCCCGCCCGGATTTCCCGGCCAGGCCGACCAACCCTCGCACCTTGATTTTCAACCCAGATACCCCCTCCTGCCCGGATGGCCATTAACTTTTTGTAGGCCCTAAATAAACAGGAAATCGCATTCAGGAGATCCGGGATTTTTTTAAAGATTTCAAATCTTTGGTGAGAATTGCTATGAATTGGTCAAACATTTTGTAAATAGACGTTGCGTGACGCATTCACTAAAATCTTTCCGTGATTTTAAGACCAAATCGAAATGAAATGTTTCCATAACTTAAAGCTGGTTCTTTAAAAAAATGCTTTGATTTTGCCATCTGTAATAAGTTTTTTCCAAGCTTCACAGTTTCTTCAAAGTGTTGTCGCAAATACACAATTTTGCTTTGTGCAAATTTTATGTCAAATGAAATTTGATATCAAGCTGTTTTTATAATCACTGAATCTAAAATATATTTTCTATAAAAGGTCAAAACTTTTGAATGAAACTCATATTTCCTTGAATGAAAATGTCTTTCCTTTGATTAAAAGAGTCAAACACTTTTCAGAATTCAGTGATTTTCTGCTTCTGGAAGTCTTGGCGATATATTGTATCCTAATTACTGCGAGGAACCGGCTAGCGTCTGCGAAAATATAATAAACATCACAAAATAATTCAATTCAGCAACCTATTTTTATTATACTTTCTAAAATCGCCGACTTTTCCTGTGTAATAGAATGCCAATCTTATCCGGAAAAATGATTCGTATAATAATGCTTTCGCTAATAAAAAAAAAAACAGTTCTGAATGGTCAAAGATACAGAAATGAAATACTGGCGGCGTTTGACTCATGAGTTCGGATAGCTCATGGTCTGCTAACAAACACTTCGATTCACAGCTCGATTTTTCCCTTAAACCTTTTTCCAAACCACGAAAATACCTAAAATAATATTTGAAAACGATACTTGGCCACATTTGGTGAAAGCTGTGCTTGGTAAAGCAGTAAAAATAACGAGAAAGCTCCGTTTACCTTTTCCACGAATCCAAAGCGCGCACGTACAAACAGAACTGCCTTGACAATCGAGTCGTCTAATCCGAAGCTATCAGAACTGTCTCATCGTACAGCAATCGGGTGAACTTGGCACAACTTCGCGCTTCGGAAAGTCGGACTTACTTACACAGGTGACAGCATAGTGGTTACTAGTAACCTAGTAACCACAAAAAGCAATAAAGTCAGTAAAAATCTACATTAATATGACACGCATTCCCTAGTCCATAATCCACAGAAGTCCAGTCCCAAAGTCCAGATGTTTTATTAAATCTGATGGGCTCAAGTGACGACGCTGTTTTGCCCTGTGTTTCTATTGTTCTTTCTTGAAAAAAGTCTTGAAATTACTCACCACAGGCAGCGAGGACTGCTCCGATACAGACATTACAAAGAATCGGCAGTAAAACGGGAAATAAATTGCGAGTGCGAGAGATCGATGTTTGACATTTTTGCCTCGGAAGAACTCTGATTAAAAATAGCTCTTAGTTTTTTCAGAATCGCGACAAATTCGGCTTCAAGTTGTATGCTGTGTATAAAAGCAACGTTCACCTCTGTGGGAGAAATACAGGACTGACTTATACACCAATAAGACCAAATGACGGAAAATGTTTGTCATGCGCATGCGTATCAAACATTTGTTTTATACTTCAATGTACCATAAGAAAAATAGCAATTTAAATTTTAAAAATTTAAACAAGATAAGAAGACGTCCGACATGGAGAATTCAGTCATCGTACCTGCAAACCACGTTACTATTGAATGTTTTATAAATGAAGGCTGTACCACAATGAAACCAGTCATTGTTGTGAAGATAATATATACCTGACGTGAACATTACTGATGTGAGTAGGGTTGTAGGAGACGCTATCGTGACACTTCAGTAACGATGTTTTGCCGGAAGTGAGAGTAGCCGGAAGTCACTAAACCGGAAGTGTAAAAAGCAAAGCTGTGAACCGGAAATACACAATTTAAAATATGCGTGAATAAATTTGCATGCAAAATCGTGACACACAAAAAAAAAAATTATAAAAAGAAAAACGAAGCCCATTTTATAACTCATGCCGCTACGCGCATGAGTAATAACGCCTATTATTATCTGATGTTAGATTCAACTCTAAAGTTATAAACTATTGCAGGTCTCTGAATCTTTTTTTTTTCTACGGTCTCGTCGGCTAAGAATTAGGCGATATCACGTGCGCTTTCGCGCTATAATAGTTAAATGTATGTATAGTATTTCCATGGCAATTAAATATGATCCATTAAGATCTGATGTAGGAATCCCTGATCTAGTGTTAAGTCTAAAGAGTTAAATTTATTTAAGTTGATGATAACTTTCATTGGTAATTGCACACTACCAAGCAGTTGTACTTTGTGTTTCAGTTCAATAATATGCTAAAGGATAACCACTGCCATAGGAGTATTACGGTCTTTGACTAGACTCCTGATACACATTAATTTTTAAAATAAGAACATGTTAAAATTGTCCCTCAATTGATGGTTTTTGGGAGTTCAGCTGTCGCTAATTACAGAACAAAACACTCTTTCGCAGAGCTCGTTGAATTCACACGTTTTGCCCAAATCCGCTCTAATTGGCCATGTTTTCTCCCTTTATCTGCTGGTTTGTGTTTTTTGTGATGTCTTCAGTGATACCAGAAGCAGCCTATGCACAAATGGAAGGTAAGTTTTTCGTTATTTGTCATTTTGATAATTGCTCGTAAACAAACCCGTCATCGCGTTTAACCCATTTACAGAGAGACGCCGCTAACACAGTGAGGATATTTTCAATTTTGTTTTTTTACCTTTCTTTACTCATAGTGCGATAAAAACACGATGCCAAGTTTAAAAAAGGAAAGACAGCATATCTTAAACACAAATTTTATGTTTGAATATCAGTCGTGAAAAGACTACACTCTTAACTTTTAGAGTCTCGAAATTTCTTTTCTTTTAGAACTTTTATACTAAAGAGAGGGATTGCATAGTTTTAGCGAGAACGCTCGCCTCCCTTCAAATCTTGGACTCCATCGGTGACCGAGTGTTTATTTCCTGGTTCTTCAGTTGTCTTTCAAACTCAGTTCAAAAAACAACATTTCTTCGATTTCGACCTGGATCAGTAGAGGAACTGAATAAACAAGGAGCCCGGTGGGCTTCGAAACTGGCTCGTTTGGCCTCAGTTTCCACCCGGTTTTCATTTTAGAGTTTTATATTAGCAAGCCACAATATACAATCTAGAATCTATCAATATGCACAGTCCAGTTCACATTTACATTCCACAGACCGCTTCAAGCACTCCTTAGGGACGGACCATTTTATTGTTAAGAGGAGGGGGGGGGGGGGGGGGGGGGGGGGGGGGTGGGGGGGGGGGGGGGGGGGGGGGGGGGGGGGGGTTTGGGCAATTACTAAAAACAAATTCCCGCACAGCAAAACTAAAGAAAAAAAATAATGCACAGCGAGCGAAAGGAAAAAAAGGTATGGAGCAATCCCGAAAAAAATTCTTGCACAACATCAAGACGGAAAAAAAAATTCATGATCAGAAAAATTGCCCAACACCGCCACCTGCCCCCACCCCCCACCCCACACCCCCCTTTAGTAGGCTACAGTTTAAGGTCTATATTTTTTTCTCTGATCGGCTCGGTACTGTTAGAAAAAACATAAATTTAGAACTTTGTATATTTTTTTCGCTTTAAAATCCTTGAAACCACCTACTACAAGGAATCAGGATTGTTTAAACACAGGCATTTTGGAGAATCGGTGATGGGGTTTCGAATAAATTAACAATATCAACACGATCGATCAAATAGCGTGACATGAATACGAGATGTGTGGAATTTGAACGTGACTGCACGGAGTAATGCTTGAGAATTGTTTACTCAGCAGTTCTGTGACGTGCGGGGACGTGTTATATTCAACGATTTATTCGATCGAAACTCGACTGTTTGACAATTGATTTGGTTAGAAAAATTCAACCCGCTTTCCCTTTACCAGAAATAGATCACATCCGAAAATCACAGAGATTTAATTTTTAACAATTCCGTCGAAATAAGAACGGTAAATATTTGAATTATAGTTGCTGACATCACTGATTACGCCATTTCTGAAAACCGGAAGTAAACTAGGTACGGTGTTGGCCGCAGCAAAAGCGATTCCCGGGGCAGGTGACCCGACAGGCCGGAAAAAAAAAAAAAAAAAAAGAGGGTATTTTAAGAACTGACTCGTCGCAGAGCGACGAGCCAGTTAAAAAAGAGGGTATTTTAAGAACTGACTCGTCGCAGAGCGACGAGCCAGTTAAAAAGGGTATTTTAAGGTTTTTTAAGGTTGTTATTAACAACCTTAAAACTGATTTTCAAGTTGCACCTAAAAAAGTATTTATTAGGAATTAATAACAACCTTAAAAAAACATAAAACAGTCTATAGACAAATTGTGAGCATTTCTTAGCATTTAAAAGGAATTATCATATCTACCTCCCCCTACCCCCCCCCCCCCCCCCCCCCCCCCACCAAACAATGTTGTACATACTCAAAAAGTGTCCCTGGTCTCTGAGCAACCCTTCTAAAGCAACATTCAACGGAGGAGGGAGAGGAGAGCTTCGATAAATGTGATTTTTGACAGGATATTACACTAACGGTTGTCTTGCGCGCGGAAACACTACTGTCTCAACGAGTTCTGTCCGAGATTGTCTATGATTTTGGATTACTATAACTCCGCGATAAAAAATGGGATCCAAATAATTTTTTCGGAAGACATTGTACATGTTTAATCACTTTGTGAAAAAGCGTAAAAAAGCGAAATCCAGCAGTTAGAGCTAATCAATTATGAGGTGTATTCGTGCGCGACAACTGTACATCGCGCATTGCGTGACAATAATATCAGCGTTATATCGCAGTTCTAAAAATACTTAGTGCGTGAAAGCACAGAGCCTTTTAAAATGCCTAAATAACTAACATCTATACGGTTTACAGCGAAGTCAAGTTTGATTTCATACGGTTCACAAAGACTGAGAATGAAAATTTAACGGTTCACAACGGTTCACGCAATATATTAAATAATTAATATCATACATATTTTTTTAATTATGTGAACCGTGTGAACCGTGTGAACCGTAGCCGAACGAGGTTGTTTACAAATTCCTTTTCCTATGGTATACAGTTCGCCTTGTGAACCGACTGAAAACTGACATAATATCCTCATATTCAACTAGTTAAACTGTGGTAGCGGGAGGATGTATTATAAGCTCAGAAAAGCATTTGCCACATGCGGGAATTTCCCTTTGCCTCGCGCGTGGGGTCCAAAAATTGTCTTTTAGATGACATCACTGATTTCGAAAAACCGGAAGTAAACTAGGTACGGTGTTGGCCGCAGCAAAATCGATTCCCGGGGCAGGTGACACGACAGAAAAAAAAAAAGGGTATTTTAAGAACTGACTCGTCGCAGAGCGACGAGCCAGTTAAAAAAACCTGCCGGTTATGCAGCTTTCCCCTCTAAATATCATAAATTCATATTTTTTCAAATTTTCGTTTTTATCTATAGTTTTCAATAAACAGGAATTTCATTTTACATGAACATTACACCGGATAGATTTTTGCTCAGTTAGGGCCTGATCGCACTACAGTCAAAAACAAAAAATAGACCTTGCAAAATGACATAAAACAAAAACATTCCACAAAAAGAATGTCAGACCAGAGCGGTTTCTTTTGTTTCCCTCGATTTTTGCACGGGCTAAATTTTGTTTTTGACTGTAGTGCGACCAGGCCCTTACATTTAAAAGCTTAGCGTGGAAAACCTTCTCTTGTTGTTTAACAGCCTCAAGTAATTAAGCCGGCCTCATATTTTTGTCGAATTTTAATGTTAAATTGTTCGTACTGCAGAGTTTGACACTTTATATCATCCGGATCTTCGTCAAGATGTGTTTATTAAAAACAAGTTCCATTATTTGAATGTGCCTAAAGTTGGAACATTCACAGTGTACGACATCTCTGACTGCACCTTTGAATGCCTCAGCAATCCTTCTTGCTTCTCTGTTAACCTGGCAGCTTCCAAAGGAGCCGATGGAAAGCTTTGGTGCGAGTTGCTGTCTTCGGAGATGTACAGAAACCCCGAGGAGTTTAAAGAAAACAAGACTTCGCATCACTTTGCCATTAAGGTGCGACTCAAACTTTTGAGCTTTTATTGTAAAATGTAATTATCTCAACCAAAGAAAGAGAAACGTCACACAACACCTTACGAATCGTTTTGGTGAAGTGTCTTCTCGAAAGACATTTAAACAAGCGCCCATAGATCATTATTCGGAATTTTAAAGTAAAGTGTCTTAAAATGTTACTTTGGTAACAAAGAATTTAGCGGTTTTTTTGTTAGCTCGGATTTTTGGAAAGGTAACAAAATCGTGGAAATTTGGGAATAAATAATTTTTCCCTTCTAAAAATTTTCTGCCGCTGAAATAGAAAAATATCAAACCGATGTGTTATCTTTTACATATTCTCCTTAAAACGCGCAAATATGATATATGGGAAACAGAAATCGACAATCCAGTATTTGTTAACTGCCCTAAAACATGAATTAATTGAAGAGTTTTAGTCAATATGATGTGTGACTGAACTGAGTTAAATTTTCCTTTTCCTCTCTTTTCTCTACAGGAAAGCTACCCTGGAAAAATGATTAAATAATGTTTGTTACTGCATTAATAATGGTCCTTTGCTATTTCAGACTCCATGTATGTCTTCGCCGTGCCAAAATGGTGGGACTTGCTTGCCGAACTACAAATATCACACGTTTGACTGCCGTTGCAGAAAAGGTTTTATCGGAGAATACTGCGGGATAGGTAATTATCGCGTGTAACATTTTTTTATATAAACGCCAGAAAATCGTATAGAAACTTGCGATTGATAATTGGCGGAATTTCAGCGAAAATTTACATGCGCAATGGGATAGAAATTGAAGAAAAGGAAATAAAAAATCCGTTCTTTAAAACGGAGAAACTTGAGACACAAAACAAAGAGAGGTGTTCAACATGCAGGCTGGAGATAACACAAGGGACTGAAGTGTGGCAGGATTAAACGAAACAGTATTTGTCTTGAAGAGGTCAGTTCGCAGGTGTCTGTTAACGAGAGTCCAACTTTTCACTTTTCACTTAAAACAAACTGATTAAAAGGTAGAACTGAGTTAGTTTTATTTCTTTCACAGCACAGTGGATTAGTTACGGGTCGTCGTGTTATCAATTTTTCACGTCAGGCCAGGACTGGAACAACGCGAAAGTGAACTGTGAGAATTTTGGCGCCATGTTGGTGAAGATTGAATCTGCTGATGAAAATGAATTCATCAAAACACAATTTTTCACTGGCCAAGTAGATTACTGGATTGGACTTTCTGACTCTGCCATTTAAGGTGTCTGGAAATGGGCTGATGGAGCTGGATTGAGTGGGTACGCAAACTGGGCAAGTGGCCAGCCGAATAACTATCGTAATCAGGATTGCGCCACTACACAGTATAACGGAAAGTGGTACGATGACAAGTGCTCGAAGACGAAGGGATATATTTGTGAAAAGCAATTATAACGAAATAGACTTTGAAACACTCTCAAACGTTTGTTGTTAGATAGGAAGAAGGTAGTAATGTATTATACAACTCCTTTTGTGGCACGGTATACAATGCTTAACATGCTCTTTAGAGAAATTTTATAGCAATGCAGTCCAATAGCTAAAATCATCACTGGTCGGAATAAAGTGCTTTGGGGCATTAGGGCGAATTTGATTGTAGGCTCGAGCAGTTTAGGCCTGGTTTATCTGGCTTGACCTGGGTTAACCTGAAAGGAAAAACAGGTTAAACAGGGGTCAGGAAAAATTGATCATTCGTGAGAAGTTTGCTTTTAAATTTTTTATTTATTATTATTCAAGTGAAACTGCAAAAGCAATACAATACATAATTTAAGATTCTGTAGCTTCTACATCGTCGAAGAGCCAAAAATACTAAAAAATACCTCCATACCTTCTTTGCCTGGATTTAACTCGCGTGGATAGTCGGTGATCCCGTTTTTTTTTTTTTTTTTTTGATAGGTAATTTTCTTTTCCGGCAATTCTTGACAGATTGTGAGAAAATAAAAAAATATCAATGTAGGAAGTGTAATTTTTTTCCATTTTTCTACCCGCGCGACATCGAATCCTGCCATCTTGCGGCTGTCAGAGTTTGCAAATGCTGTCGTTTAAAGATTAGATTTCCTTTAAAGCATTGGCGGATCCGGGGGGAGGGGGGGTCCGGACCCCCCTATCAGACCTGTGTCTCCCATGTGGTTCATAAAAATACTGAATAAAATTGTTTTATACGTAGTTGTTTCACTTCCACCAATTGACTGATTGTCAAGTTTTTGACTTAACAAACGCTTTTCGCCGACTCTCAGGAATGCCGGAAATGGCCTTTTAGAGGTTAAAATCGGAAAAATTTTCCGGGGAACATGCACCCGGACCCCCCCCCCCCCCCCCCCCCCCCCTTCAGAAATTCCTGTATCCGCCCCTGTAAAGGACGTCACCAGTTGACTGAATTTACTTAACAGACCCACTCGTATAAAATTTGGCATAGAAAGTTGTATTTTAAAGATTCATTTGCAATATTTTTAAACTCAGACCGAGGGCCATATCTAGTAAGGAAGACGGCCGATACAGTTGTATACAGCTGCATCGATACCGTATTTCCTCGAATAATAGCTGTCCTTCGATTAATTGTTGGTTTGCAGATGACGTCATAAAAATTAAAAATCTTAAGTATAAATCCTACAAAAAATTAAAAATCTAAAGTATAAATCCTACAAAGCTGTTTCAAACAAGGTTAGTGGATAACAGTGTTATAATCTTTCACAAAAAATTCCAGGTTTTGACGATGTTTTGCTTCCGATTTATAAAGGTTTAAAATGTTTCACGTAACTCGTCACGCTATTTCAGATAAGCCGTGAAAATAAACAAAATTGAACCAGTTAAGGTGGCTGAACACAGTTTCACTGTACCTATGCGTCATCCATTGTCATTTTAAAACCACTAACGTCTGGGCGTCCAAAATTGGTGAGGCATACGATTAAGCAACAAGCTATATATTTTCATATTTTTGTTGAGCTTTTAGGGTGTTGCCATGGCAACACGGTGGATTGTAAATGAGCCTGCAATATTTGGTTTCGTTTATTTTTAGAAAATCTAGTCATTAGATTTTGTCCATCATTTGACTCCAGTAAACTCGTAAAAATATTTGCATGTTAACACTAGTCTCATGTAATTTTGACAGAGGGATCTTCCGTAATATGTGATTTAATATGTGTAGGTTTTGTAAAAATCTCCTCTGTTAGATTTCAAATTTTTGATGGCAGGTGAGTTCGGCATATTCGGAACTATTATTGTGCCAAATTTTGTGAAATTCTAATGAGTGGTTTCGTAGAAATCAGCACGTTTCCGAGGAAAGTCGCTAAAACATCCAGTCACAATTTTTTGATCAACTGCGCATGCGTTGCATTTGACTGGGTTCTCGATCCGAAGACAAAACGACCAAAAAAGCAGTGTATTTCTTCAATGGTTCGTTATATTATCTATTCGTTCAACAAACATTTTTACGAACAACAAATTGTTTGATTTTAAGACGAAAAACAACACTTTCGCGATCCACGCTGGGCGAAATAAAATGATCCCTGAATAGGCGCCACGTTTGTTTTTCTCAAAACTCTGCGCGCGCTAACTCGCGTAAGCAGCTGAAATTTGAAGAGCGCGCGCAAACTGTATTCAGCCACCTTAAGGACGTTCGCGCGAAAATCTTCTAACATTGATTTTTTTATAAAACTTTTGCTACAGCTAGGTTATGAGTAACTCGTGTCAGAAATGCAAAAAATTGAGGGGGTCACCGACTTCGTTTCTGAGATAAGCTATCTGAAAGGCGACCCTAATTTTTAAAAATTGGTCTTCCGTACGGGATGTGACCCCAATGTCTGTTAGTCTAAAAATATTGCAAATGAATCTCTAAAATGCAACTTTCTTTTCCAAATTTTATGCGCGTAGGTCTGTTCAGTAAATTCATTCAACTGGTGACGTTCCTTGAAGTAAATTTCATCTTTAAACGACAGCATTTGCAAACTCTGACAGCTGCAAGTTGGCAGGATTCGACGGCGCGCGGGTAGAAAAATGGAAAAAATTTAAACTTCCTACATTGATTTTTTGTTCATTTTTTCACAATCTGTCGAGAATTGGCAAAGAAAATTATCTATGAAAAAAAAATTGGGGGTCACCGACCATCCAAGCGAGTTAAATCTAAGCAAAGTTAACGCAACGGCTATCAGCCTTTTATGTACTTAGATTTCTTCTCTTGCGCGCGCGCTCGTGCATGACGTAGCATGGCGTTGCGACATGAATTGCGTGCGCAGTAAGGATGCGCATAAACAATTAGCGCGAACGTCCTTAAATGTTATTTTTGCATTATAAATGCTTATAAGCCGGTTTAAGGAAACTTATAGCGTATACAAGATTTTGTGATTTGATTTTTGGTGTAATTAAGACTGAATTTTTGGCCGCCATATCTTTGTGCCCCTGAGTGTAGACTGCTAGCAGTCCCTCTCTGGATAGTCGAGCGGGCGAGCAAATACGCGATCGGCAAGGCAAATTTCCCTTTCGTAAACGGTCGGTGCCATTTTCGCGACACTTAGAAAAATTTTCAAGAATCGAACCCGGAACCTCTGCATGCTAACATCTCTCCTTCACCACTAGACCACTGGGTTGTTCCGGCAAACTTCAGAAAAATTTAATTATAAAAGGTACTTTTCTTAATATATATCAATAACGGGTCACCCTAACCCTAAATCTTACCTAACCGCGAATCTAGCTTAGATCTAATAATCGCTTTACCTGGGTCCAATTTTATCTAATAATGACAGCTTACTTTCGTCCCAATCCAGGCATAAACTACAGAGAAATAGCATCGACCATTACAAAAGGCTTGGTTACTAATGAATGCTAATGATGGCATCGACCGTTAAAAATGGCATCGACCGTTTACGAAAGGGAAATCAGCATCGGCGAGCGCCAAGCGAGCGCACCCGATTCGCGTATAATTAACCGCATATAAGCGGGTGTAATTAACATCAAATTACCGCATGCAAGCGGTAAAATAAGCTCTATTTACCTAACAGTAGTATTCTTTATATTACTGACGTTAGACACATAACTGAGAGAAAAGAGCTCCAGTTTAGCACTAATCTGCAGTGTTTAGGGTTAAGCACTGTTTTGAAAATGGTTAGCTTTCATTAATGGTTATGGGTAACTCTATAAATATGTTAAAAATTACAGCTCCTGTCAGCTAGCCCTCGTTGGTGTAGTGGATATGGGTATTAGTTATGAAGCAAACGAATCGGGTTCGAGGCATACACCCTTCTGATCTTTATGTAAAATGTTCAAGTTAAAGACAAAAGCCAGTTTAAGATCAGCTCTATTTTCGTTATTTCTCAGTAGGTGAATTGGGCCTACTTTAACCGCTTGCATGCGGTAATTTGATGTTAATTAGACTCGCTTATATGCGGTTAATTATATGCGAATCGGCTGGCGAGCGACTAATGCGAACCGAGGGGGCTCTGGACCGCCTCTCTCCCAGTTTCCCCTCGACTCGTTCGCTCGCTCCAGTCTCACCAAGCTTGTTTTCGTGATTAGCTCGCCCGCTCAATTGACTGAAAAGGGACAGCTAGCAGTCTAAATGGCAGTAAGCTACAAAAAGAGTAAGAGTACTTTAAAGAAACGTCGAACACACCTCAAGAAATTTACGCAAGAATTGATGTAATCGCTTAAACATGTCCCCAGTTACTATCCTTTTCTTCAGAAAATTATCACGATGATAAAAAGATCGATCTAAAAACAAAACAATATAGCCTTCCAGGCCTTCTTCCCGGCGTGGAATCGAACCCCGGTCGATCTCCCGCGTGACAGGCGGCAACCGAGGATTTCAGATAGCTTTATCAGGAGTCCAGTTTTATTGCATTACGAGTAAAACAGCAGTTGAACTGAAAGCACTCATGCAGCGTATAACTCGTACATTGAGTAGAATTGACGCGAAAAGCCGCTGATAAATTTTTCGACTATTTGCGACAAAAAAAAAAAATGAGTTGAAACTGCAGCGAATCACAGACATCGTTTGGACAAGTGCAGGACTACCCAACAAATGAGTTGAAACTGCAGCACTTCAAAGACAATTAATTTGGGAAGACAGCAAAATTGTAACATGTGCAACTGACGAACGACCATGACAAAAAAAGAAAAACATGTAAGGCACCGATGGGATTTGAACCCATGACCTACTATGGAAGGCCAAATGGTGCAAAATTCAAGAACTCTAATTTGATCACATTCAAGGATAACGATCACATTCAACAACACATTCACATTCAACATATCTAAATTAATCAATTTCAACAGTCATCTCGATCACATTCAAGGTCACACATCACATTCAACAAGCACATTCACATTCAACATATGTCAGGGGCACCCAACGAATCTGTTCCTCAATTTATCTGTTCCCCAGCGGAATTCTTGCTGGCTGGCAAAACATTCTGTACATATTTTTTTAATTGCCAGTTTTGCGCTGGTTGACTTGAGAAGGGAGTCGCAAGAACAAACTGTACTGGCTAACTTGAGCAGATCGAAAAGAGACTGGATCAAAGAAAATCGGAGGACACTTTGGGGCTTAAAAGGGTTCAGCTTCGTAGTAACAAATTTAAGCAGTACTTAGAGATACCCGAACAGGTTAAGTTCGAGACGGCAGTAAATGTACAAAACATTAAACAAAAAGCTTCAAATAGTTTGCCATTAATGTTTCATTAGTTCCCAAGCCCCTTTTGGTAACTTATTATTATTGTTTGTTTTTCATTTATTCATTTTTTTAATTGCTGGCTGGGAAACAGACATTTTTTATCCAGCTGGCTGGGAATTTCTCTATGTGTTATGCTGGGAAAAAGGAACAGATATATTTTTCCCAGCAACGTAGAAAGACACCTGGAAATGCTTTTATATCATATATTTTAATTTATTTGAGTAAAATAATACATTTTGCCAAAGGTTGTTCGTTGGGTGCCCCTGATATGTAAATTATCAATCACATTCAACAGACATCTCGATCACATTCAAGAACATTTTTTAAATGTCAACATATCCCATAATGATTTGCGCTACTGTCGACGTAGCCAGTGGCTTAAAAATCATTCTTGGCTTGCACTTCATATCAAAATTCCGGAAGCATTGAAAAACAGATTTCGATTCCAAAATGTTTATGGGATTGTAGAAGGTTTAAAACTACACATCTGGGCCAAATTTTGAAGCGCCAGAGCATTTCGTTCAAGAGTTAAAGGCGGACGAATATTAGACATTGTATTGAGCGACTATCTTGGCCTTTTTACCACTTACACCAACATGACGGCCAATTACGCATAAATCCCATCACAAAAGATTGGATTCACTATAAGTTCCATTAAATCGGCTTATAAGCAAGTATGATGCAAAAATAACTTTCAACTGGTTCAATTTTGTTTATTTTCACGGCTTATCTGAAATAGCGTGACGAATTGCGTGACCTTTCCAAATCGGAAGCAAAACATCGTTAAAACCTGAAACTTTTAGTGAATGATTGTAACACTGGTATCTACATACCACGTTAGTAACAGCATGAAGCTTTCCCAGTGATATGTCTGAGAGATTTGCGCCTTTAGCTCACAACTAGTAGCTATGAGTTTGTTCTCTTCCATGACATTGACCTTTTGATCTTTTTCTCTCATATTGATAGGAGCATTTCATGCTGTCTAGAGCCGTTTATAGAATTATATTATTTGTTTTATATGCCGTTGTACTGTACGGTGCAAGCTCTATTGGCATACATTGCGGTTTCTTCGGCTCACTTTTGTTGCAAGACACTAAATCACGGCCTGAGAAATTTAACAATCCTAGCGCTTTCAAAGCGATAACAAACTTTAGCCGATACTGAGTATTTATCTTGCAACAAAAGTGAGCCAAAGAAACCGCAATGTATGCCAATTGTGCTAGCACTGAACAATGCATTAAGAAATAATATAATTTTAACGGCCCTGGACAGCATGAAATCCTCCCGGCTATCAATTTGAGATCCGTCGAGATCAAAAGATCAATATAATTGAAGAGAATAAATTCATAGCTGTGATTTAAAGGCGAGTGGGAGTCGTGTTCAGCCTGTCTATTTTGCGTCGACAGTAGCGCAAAACATTATGGGATATGTTGACATTTAAATAATGTTCTTGAATGTGATCGAGATGTCTGTTGAATGTGATTGATAATTTACATATGTTGAATGTGAATGTGCTTGTTGAATGTGATGTGTGACCTTGAATGTGATCGAGATGACTGTTGAAATTGATTAATTTAGATATGTTGAATGTGAATGTGGTTGTTGAATGTGATCGTTATCCTTGAATGTGATCGTTATCCTTGAATGTGATCAAATTAGAGTTCTTGAATTTTGCACCATTTGGCCTTCCATAACCTCCTGTTTACTAGACAGGCGCTCTAACCAACTGAGCTACGGCGCCTCTGGCTACAAGAGCCGTACAGATATTTAACAAGTTAAATGTTTAATCAAACTGCTGTAATGTTCCAAATTACAGTAATGAAAGTGTTACATTTCAAGAAAAGGAAAACAGCAAAACTTGTAGCTTTTGCTCGGTCAGCTATTACGAAGGAAAGTGATCGCACCTTGAACAGTCAGAACTGGATTGATGACATTTTATCTCTCTTTGTTCTATTTCTCAGATCTTTAATTCTTTACAAATTAAGAATCGTGGCAAAAAAGAAAAGAATGTGATTGATGAATAATCACCATGAAATAAATAGAGGGAATTAAAAAGCTTGTACGGGCCTGTCAGGGAGTCGAACCCAGGACCTCTCGCACCCTAAGCGAGAACCATGCAACTAGACCAACAGGCCAGGCCATGTGTCAAATCAATGACTTGAGAAATATTATTAAGATACCCTGTAGTTAGTTAGCTGATTGCTGGTGGTGTAAACATGTATAACACCTCTTGTGGTTTGGATGGTTACTGCCAATTTTGTCGGTGTTGTTATTTACCACAGCCATAACAAAAAATAACGTAGTCTGAAGTGCGCTCAGACTGCGGATGAACTGACACTTCAGACAAAATACTACGCTATTGACAATCTGCTGTAGGTTCTTTATATGTACAACTCAAGTTCCGGGCGAACTTTTTTTTAAGGATTTTAAACTAGTGGAACAGGGGACCGGGGGTCATAGCGAGAGCGTAAAATATAGCAGATGGGAAGCCATGTGTACTCGATTCGAGATAATTAGACGTTTGAATTAAGGTGCTGTTACACGTAACAATTTTTTTGTGCAACTAAGTAGTGTCTTGCAGAAAAACTGTTGGAAGTTGAACGCACGATTTTTACGTGCAACACCTCCTCGTGCAACGGATTTTTTTTTTAAATTTCACAAAAAGTTGAATCGTTTTCTACTTCCTGCAACAAATTTCTTCATGTTGCCAATAAAAATACGTGTAGCATGGCTCTTGCAACTTGTTTCGCCCTCCTTTTAAGGCAGGACTTAACCTAAACGCCATTGTTTCCGCACTTGACAAAAACTCTATGCTCATCCCATGAATCTATGTTATGGGGTGTTTTGTAAATTTTTGGGTGATTTTTGGGTATGTTTTGGGAGGAAATAGTTTTTTTCAAAAGATTTGTTAAATGAAGAGAAATAAGAAATACTGAAGATTTAGTGAAGTTTTAAATTTAGAATTTATAGTTAATAATTAATAGACGGACACCAAGTTAGTCCACTAGCAACCTGGGGTACTCTTGTGTGGCGTATCAACTGTCTGTTGGTGTTCCAAAAATATTTTTCTTTCTGCCTTTCCCTTTTATAAACCTCTTAAAATTTTATTTAAATTTAGGTTGAGTCCCGCCTTAAGTTAACTAATCACAGCCCAGCTAGATTGACGTTTTATTTTTCAACCTAGTACGCAATTTTTTCGCGAGACAAGTTGCATGGCAATTTTAACGTGTAAAGTCGTACCACAGGCAGCCCAAGTCATACGCGGAACTTGCAACAATATTATTTTACGATCAATCAATCAAAAAGCTTTATTTATACACGGTTAAAAATATCAGTATTTACAATATAAAAAAGCAATTCACTGTTTTACATATTTGCCGTGTGAGAGTCCGATAGGGAAAACCATTCACTGATACCTTTTTTAAAAAGGCTCAATGATTGAGTTATTCTTAGTTCCTCTGGAAGGTTATTCCACAGGAAAGCTCCACTATAGCTAAAGCTGCGCTTTAGGTAGTCAGTTCGAGACAAGTTGTTAGAAAAATTGTTACATGTCCTAGCAACTTCGGTTGCACCCGTCAAGTGACCGAGATTCTACTGTTCATCCTGCCAGCACTGAGGGCTGTAGGGATGTAGGGAAGGGGGGCCACCCCCCCCCCCCCCCCCCCCCGCATATTCACTCCACTCCCCCGCCCCCTTACGAAAAAGTGTGGATACGCCACTGAATCGTATTGTTTCACATGAAATCAGTGTTCCTCATTTCCTCCTTCTCTGTTTCGTTGAGCCCGGAAATGTTTGTAGCTTGTTCATCAGGTACTGAAGACTGAAGTAGACTTTGCCGTTTCTTGACGCAATCGGCAATTATGTCTTTGATTGTCTGTTCAGCGAGCAGTGTGTTAAATTCATTAAGATCCGCCAGGCGATTAAACGGTTCCGCATGATAATGGAAGTTGAATGTGCTGTACCAGTCATGGCGATTTTCAAATATTGAAAAGTTGGCGAAGTCTTTTTCTTCTTTAGTCGTGCGACGTACACCTGTTAGATCGAGAAAAAGACAACCAGGAATCAAACTGCTCATCGTTTTGTTGCTTTTAATTAAGTTGTTTTATACTTTGCGACCCTTATACATTAAGTTTTTTCATTATTATTGCTGTAAAGCGCCCGAGAGAAGACCTGTGTAGGCGCTATATAAATGTTTATTATTATCGGACTATTATTAATACTATTATAGCTATAGCGATAACTTACCTGGTCTTATTTGTTCCTTGAATGTTTTATTTACCAGCGCAAAATGTATCACAACTGGGCAAGTTGGATCCCTGTGGTGACGAAACACGTAGAATTCCTTTAAACCATACTTCTTGTACTGCAATTCGGCTTTAATAGGAGGAAATTTTAAGTTGTTCTTTTTGGCCCATTCCTCCGCTAATAAGAGTTCCTAAAAGAATACATTAAGAAAATAACATTAAAATTAATAGATTGATTATAAACAAGTATAAGCATCGGTCTCGATTCTCCTGAAGCTGTGGTACTGTTGGCTTCCCCAATCAATTGTCTAAAATAAATGATTCTATTTCTTATCATTTTTTATTGACGGAGAAATGATCATAGCTCCAACTTATGAAAAATTTGCTTTTCAGTGGATGCAAAAATTAGCCAGTTTTACATTTGAACGCGTTTTCGCGACGCGTTTATAATTGAACGCTTTTTTTACGTGGGAAATTTGAGCCTAGGGTGCGCGTTTGGATTTTACAGTCTACACTCCTGGGATTCATTTTGTTTTTGTTTCTCAGTTTGTTCCTGGCACTTTTTAAACCCAAATGTTCATTTTTCTGGGGGATAGTTAACTATTAACCGAAGTGAGGGTGGGTAGTGGTGGATATTTACCTCGCCGCTTCGCGGCTCGGTAAATATCCACCACTACCCACCTACACTGAGGTGAATAGGTGTTTTAGTATATACTGAAACAGTGAGATAATATAACGAAAATGGTGCATTTAACTAATTTATTCCTGTCAACGATTACAATTTTCGCGCGCAAATTGTTGGGAGGTGAATGGCACTTGCTATTCCGAGTTTCAGTAGCCAATCAGAGCGCACCAACAATGCTATCCACTGTTTCAGTATATACTAAAAATAGTTATTTACCTGAAAAGGAAACTCCACCTCCCTGTCTCGTGCACTGAAGTCGAAAGACAAAATGATGTCAACGCTTCGCTCAGGCCTCAGCATGGGTGGATATGGAGAATTGAAGACGAGCCCGCTATCAACCAAGTAAATGTGTTTAGCTGTCAGGGCTAGCTGATCAACGGCTTCAGCCACGTCTTCCATTTCCTCTGCGACATAAAGAAAATAAAATGACTTTTTCTGTGAAATTAATTCCAATTAGCGATTAAAATAATACGTAGACATATATTTAACGTTGTTGGTACGCGTAGCTGTGGTAAGGAAGAAATACGATATCTAAATAAACATACAATAAACTGCAGGGCTGATCTGACTACGTAAAAAAAACTAGACTTTGCGAGACACCAGCACGACAGAAACCGATAAAGTAGGATCGCAACCGTGGACAGCTGTTTCGTTGTCCACGTTGTTACGTTTATGCACGGTTGCGATCCTGCAGTCGTGATGGTGTCTCGCAAAGTCTAGTTTTTTACGTAGTCAGATCAGCCCTGCAGTTAATTGTATGTTTGTTCATTTTTTGGCTGGTTAGGTCTCTCGCAGATCCTACGTATACCGTTAGCAGCATTACCGTTTCCGGTTCTTTGCAGATTTCACTTTTATCCAAATAAAGCAGCAACATACCTGAGGAGACTGGCGCCGACAATCCTCGAAGAAAGTTGTGTACTAGGCCTGCTCGACCAACACGTGTTTTCAGCAATTTTAGTTTATCCAGGAGAGATTCAAACACGTGTTCAAAAAAACCCTCATTCTCGTTATTGTTTTCATTCGTTTCCTCATCATCAGTGTCATCTTCGTTATCACTATCACTGTCTTCACCATCAACTTCATCTTCTTCATCATCATCTTTTCCACAAACCATCTCCTCTACAGAACAAAAACAACAATTTATTAAACATTTATTTTTTATGCAATGCTAAGTAAAACGAAAATTAACTGCAGATTAATATTCGCCTATTAGATCTGCCTTTAATTGCCGTTATACTTGCTTGCATTTTGAATCATTTGATATATATACACATTGAGCGATGACGTAGTCGACATGCACCCTTCTTTACGGATTGATCCGGAAAGAAACTTTTACCACGAAACTGATTTATCGAAGTGCTGAGTGATACTCTCCATTTTTAAATTTGTAACATTTGAATGCAGAGGTCCACATAACGCATAAATAAAATGCACTGGTTCGGTTTTGCCTAATCGAGATGCTCGAGGCAGACGTCAAATGATGTGTAATAAAACAAACTGAATGCAAGGCTGGCTCTACTAAATAAATCCTCCCATTGCCGTAGAGCCAGTTTTGCATTCAGTTTGAATTATTTGTTGTTATGCAATCCCAGGCGAATTACAAAGATTTCTTCCACTGAGAAAAATCATATATTCAATATTTGTTTAATGTATTTATTCATTACGTCACGATATGTCATGTTGTTATGATAATTATTACAGGAGGATCTTTTTTCACGGTTTCTGCCTCATAAGCATAAATGATTCAACTAACCAAAAATAACTTAAACTCTATAAATGGAAAGAGCTTGGCAAACTTAGTACCAGTGTGCTCCGAAAATTGGAGCGTGATATGCTCAATATTATTCGAGAAATGAACCTTAAAGGCCCAGTATAATTGTCCATTATGCTTTCGCGCCTCTGTTATTGTTTTAAATTGCACATGCTCAGGAGCAAGGCTTCTATTGTTCAGAGGGGCGTGAAGCATAATGGAAAATACTCGGGGTCTTTAAAAGTATCACAATTTTACTGGCTGGGTGGCAACTCTTGCTAACGGTTAAAACTTTGGCTAGCTTTTTCCCAACTGATTTAGTAAAATTGCACTTATAAGCCACCCTGGGCTTTTACAACTTGGATTAGTGTTTTGGGGGTTGACAAGTAAAAACTGTTGAGATTGTGAACCGTTGTTGTAATCATGTAGTGTAACTCTTTGTAAAGAATTGCTGTTGAGGATCTGCGGTATGCTTATATACAAAGGTAATGTTACACAGGACAATTTACGACGCTTTTTAACTCAACTGTGATATCTCGCCGTATAACACAACACGCGGGGCGAGTTTTAAAGCAACATGTTGCAAGTTTTGGAACCACCTTCAAAACCTTGCAACATGTTGCCGCAACAAAAATATTACGGTGTCGATCAACTTTTAGCCCCCGAGGGGGGAAGTTTTGCGTGGGGTGTGCCGCTGGGACCCTGAAATCCTTATCCTATACTACACCATGTTCAGCTGACTTTGCAACCACATATTAAACTAGACGCCAAAATCCCAGACTTGCTATTTTTAGACGTGTATCACCATTACAGTCAAATATACGCTAATTAAAACGATATATTATCGATATACTTTCTCTTCCAAGTTTCAATTCCTATTTTAGACTTAATTTTTCATATCACTGATCAGTTTCCCGGCAAATGATACCCTATTCTAGATCAAACCTCTCTGATTTCTATACCCTATCCCAGACTAAACTGCTTTAAAACCATACCCTTCACAGCGAGAGTACCCCTCCCCCTCCTGGCTTTTAGCCGAGCTATAACTATAGACTAGAACTATAAAACAATGGAACAATTTGCCTGCCATGTTGGCTACAGCTCCTAATATTAACTCTTTTAAGAGTGGGGTTTGTCAGCTGACGCATTAAGAACTTTAAGAACTTGACCGCGACCAGAGCACATAAGCCTCGAAGAGAGGGACTGCTCTCATTTTGGTAAATGGAAATGGAAATGTAAGTATTGTCAGGTGTAACAACATCTTAAGAGGGATCCGAGTATAACCGGAATAATGTTTTGTTACAAAATGTACGAATATTACTAAAGCCTGGTGGGCTTATAAACACGGTGGGTTTTATTACTAGGAATTTACGGTAATAGATAAGCACGTTTCTTTAATTAATCAAAGGGCTCTAAGAGCCTTCTCGTGAATACGAAACAACGTCAAGTTAAGTCCACAGATCAGTTTTAATTCTCCATACTGAGTTTAAGGTCAAATAATTAAAGAGTAAAACAGATTTAAAACGACCAAAACATCTTAGCGTGACATAAATATGCATTGTGTGAAACAAGACTGTCAAGACGACTGGATAACGTAATTACACTGGGGAATTAAAACAAGTTTACTGCAGCAATCATCTTTTAACACGTAATACATTGGAAAATTAAAAACGTTTACAGATGATGGAACGAGCAAAAATTTGCATATCTGTCCCCGCATACTATATCTCGTTCAAATAAATATGGTCAATATTGTATTATTATATAGTGTCTGTCTTGTTATAGGTACCTAATTCTTCTCGCAAATCCCCAGTGTTTCTCATTTCCTTTATTGTTTCGTCAGCTGTTTTTCCCTCTTTGAGCACGCGCTGTAGAAGAATGGTAAATGCGCTGCCCCATAATCCTGTGGGTCACAGAAGCTAGATATCAGCTTGTAAGTAATCAGTAGCAACATGTTAGCGAATCAGTAGAAATAATTGTTAGCGAATTTTTAATCCTTATAAATTTACGTTAATGTGACAACCAGTACAAAAAAAAACTTCCATCCCCAGACATGGCCCCTTGTTTTCATGCTCAAAGGTCATTTCATGCTCACACGGCTTAAAAATATCTTGACTGATTTATGACATTTATGGCCAATCACACGTGGGCTTTCACATGCACGGTACGGCTTTATAGATAGATATGTAGAGGTTATTTAGTGAAAAGTTGTGTACTATGGCTGAGTATTCTTTCGCGAGAAAAAATAAAAACTGACGAGTAAAAATGCTTAGCCGTATTGCACAACTTTTCGCTGAATAAAGTGTTTTTCCTAGCGCTGTCAGAAGATAGAGAGTAGCGCTCCAGGATACTATTAATTCAATCAAAAGTAAAAACCAAACCCAATTGCAAATTGTTCGCACGCGTTTTCCCGCGCTTGCCGCGGCTACATCTCTGATTGGTTCATTTGATTGTCTGCGTCTGTTGTGATTGGCCAGAGTGGTCACTTTGGTTTAAAGTTGCCAACGTTATTACCTTGTAAGTAGTAAAGTGGAGGTTCTGGATATGATGCCACGAGTTTGCCACAAAAAAACTTGCTTCCAAAGTGTTCAGTTCGCATGAAAGTGCCATACTTTGGCATGCCAATTTCGAACGGTGAAAATTCCATCCATTCTGCAGATGAAAGACGATGTAAGGAAAATAAAGATATAATTTACATGGTTTAAACCTTTTCAAGAGACTCCCAATCCACACAAATGCGTTTCACTTCTTTCGATTTTGCTGTCCCATTAACACGAATATACGCATCGATAACGCAAACTTTTGAAAAGGGCCTGTGAAGTTGTAGTCTTTTTAAACGCAAACACTCGAAATCAGTGCAACCGTGTGGACAGCGAAAACGTAAACTTAAAAATGACTGGTTATGTGATTATTAAGTTGTTTTTGATGTTCAAGCCTTGTGTTATCGTAATCGTTTTCGTATCAGTCCATTCCAAAAGATCATTCCCTTGCGTCCCCGGGCATACATAGTGGGGAATTTTGAGTTTATCGACAAAACGCTTTTCGGTGATCAGTAACTTCAAGAATCGTAACTCCATTCATTAACTAAACATCTCATGTGCCCCACGAACAATATTTGTGATAAACGCGTGTAGTTTAAGTCTACTATTCGAATTAAATTGCAGTGCTTACTTTCTGTTCTGAAAAGTAGTTAAAAAGACGTGTGTCAATTAGGACATTTCACCGCTAAATTTGGCCACTTAGTAAGGAATTTGACCACATTTTACGAAACAATCAAATACGCCGAAGCGGGATGATCGCTTTTGAAATTGACACACACATTACATAGACAAGTAAATTGAGGAGTTTCTACGCCTGCTCCGTCCCAAATTAACGTCGTGTGGGCGTAGAACGTTTGTTCTAATTGATGAACGGACACATTCTAATCCTCAAAGCCACGCCACGGGTCACGTGATCCGTGTCACTGGCCAAAAGAATCGCAGCTATGGGAATGAGAATGTGTGGACGGGACCTCAGTTGTTGTCAGTTAAAGGGGGACAAGAACATGGCTTTCTTAACATTTACATCGAATTTTCAGTGCCAGATACATCCATTTGAAGTAGATACGAGTTAAAACGCGCCTTTTAACATGTTAATATAACAATAACAAAAATGAAAAATAATTTCAGCAAAATGCTCCCCCGTCTCTGCTCCCCCCTACCCCCCTCCGTGAATTTGTTTGATGTCGGCCCGCAATTGTGCCTGCGTGACATATCTCGCGACATAGCCTTTTTAAGCAGTGGCTGAATTAATTCATGAAACTAAGGTACTAGGTCAAGACGAGGTGCCACGGGATAAGGAGACGCACTATAATCTATGATTACTACTAGTATATAGTCCAGCCTACATTAACCTACAACGCAGTCACACTTATGGCTCATCACCCAATCTTTCGTGGGTGTGAAGCGCGTAGGTGTGAAGCCTACACTAACAGCCACCATCTTACGACGGCTACTACTCTATAACGGCCATGTCTTCTTCATGCCCCGGCGTGCACTCCTTTTTAGTAAATCCCCTTTTAAAAAACCTCCCCGTAACAGCAGTTGTAACAGCAACCTATATAAACATCCGACGATTCTGTCCCAGGGTGGCCGTTGTACAGAATGTAAAGACATCGAAATCTTCAAACGTAAAACAAAAAAATCGATAACTTAACTGCTCTATTCTCAGCACAAATGTTTAAATTTTAAACTTACCGCAATATTCCTTGGCAGAAACATCCTTTTTCACATGAACACATGAGTATAGTGGAAAGGGAACCAAGGCGTCTTGAACTTTTTCCTGTTGTTCGCTTAGTATAGGATTGTCTTCGCGCTGAAGAAACATAACGAAATAGTTAAGCAATCATTGTTTACGTAGCATGCCGTGAAGCACTGAAGCACAAAGATCTAACCAACCGCTACTCCAGTCTTCGCCGCTTTCACAATGGTGGAGCGGGCTCGAGTTTTTGGAGGTTATAAAGTGTTTTATTTTACAGGCTTACATCTTTCAAAATTGTTTCTCCAACCAAATAACCAAAGAAGTCAGTAAAACTGACAGGCTGGCCTCGTCGTTTTTTCTCCATGATTATCTTCAGATGTCTGTAAGTCCAGGAAGGCGTCAGCATCATCCAAACCCAGTTATCATCAACGTTGTCTCTCAACTCATCCCTGACCACTCTTGGATGAACGTTCGGCCATTCAGGGTGCGAGTATAATGTAGATAGGTACCTAGGATATTGTGTAAACAACTGAGACACTAAGGATACGTTCAGTTGGCCTGTGCAATAAGAATACACCTGATTGAAAAAACGTCATCGAGTAGAAAAAAAAATAAACAATGAACAATACGACCAAATGGTTTTCTGACAAAAGGAAAAATATTACTCTGTTCTCAGATAAATTGCCGTATTACTATAACAAAGTATGTCCAATATTATCTTCTGAAAAAAACTTTTAGGAAGGAATTTATCTTAAACATCAATAAATGGAATGTTAGCGAGCCTTATTTGAATTGTTCTCGGAACTCGTTTATGGTTTATGCTTCTAACATGACTATTATATAAATTTTATTCATTGTATATCCATTTCATTTTTGCATACATTCGCCACAGTAGCTTATGATGTAAATATAAGTTTGTCATAGTCTTTGTAATGAGTTTTAATATTTTTAAGTACATGTAATCCAGTATCCTGACTGCGTGATGTTACGCTTCTTCATCTAACTTTTAGCCTTTATTGAGAGTAAAAGGGTTAAAAAAAAATAACATACATTGACTGTGTCTTACCAAGCTGATCCTGACAGCCCTGCAGCGTACATGGCGCAGTCCAACACACCCATATCCTTCAGAGCACAGTACACTCCGCTGAGAGTATCGACAGGAAAGTTTTATGTTTCGCAAATCTATTTTCCTATGGACAGTTATTACGAAAACATGCAATTGTTGCCCCATAAAACATTATAAGTTTTAAAATAACTGACGTTTATTTGAACGCAAGCTTCAAATAATTCATCTCTACGTCCGATAGCTGACGGGACGTTTCGAGACGAAAGCGATTAAATCGGTCCGGAATTTTAAGTTATTATTTGTTCTAGTCACTGACCTAAACATGAAAGAAATTTGAACAATTTAAAGGGAAACCCAGTGGAACAAACTTTACTCTTACTAATGTCAGTTGAAGTCACGAAACCCAAAGGCAAAATTAAAGTTTTCCTTTAGTTAGCAACAGTTTTGTAAGTAAGATTCTCCCCCTTAAGTTTTAGAAACAGATATATTGTAGCCCTAGAGAAAAAAAAGATAGACGCCAAGATCTTACCAAATCTCCACTTTCATTTCCACGTCAACTTTTGATACCTAAAACGTTTAACGGGAGTCAAGTTTAGAATGTAAATTGTTGAGATTCACATTTGAAGAAAAAGCAATTTTCAATACCTCACGGAATGTAAACGTCTTTGCTTGAGTCTTATTTAGCTCTAACGTTCCAAGGTCAACCCTAACCCTAACCCTAACCTCACTGAATGTAAACGTCTTTGCTTGAGTCTTATTTAGCTCTAACGCTCCAAGGTCAACCCTAACCCTAACCCTAACCTCACGGAATGTAAACGTCTTTGCTTGAGTCTTATTTAGCTCTAACGTTCCAAGGTCAAATGTTTTTGTTTCCACCAAATCATCAACTAGTGTGTCAGAATCTTTCAGCGTTATGTCTAGAAAGAGAAGAATAACAATTAATTAAACTCACTAACTATGGGTCGGTAATGGCCTCGCGTTAGAATTGTATTCAGCGATTAAACAGTCAGAATCACCCTGAAACAATCACGGAGAATGCTGGTCACCTACAGTCAATTCATTTCAACGATCTATTGCACCCATCGATTGCACATTTGCGCGCAGCACAGTAACAGTTACTAGCCATAAATTACACTGGTTTTAAGTTCCATATTTCAAAGTTTACTAAGTTGCGATGTAGTATATTAGTGCTTACATAATAAAAGTCAGTATTTATCACTTTTAAAATCTGTTTCCACGAATATGCAATCCTTTTTGGCAAAGACAGTGATTTATCACCTCATTTGTTTTAAGTGAGATACACCAAGAAGCGTTTCTTCAGTTAAGTGGTTTTAACCCACTTACCTAGCAAATTTGTTAAGGCGGGATCAAGATAAAAGTAAAATACTTCGTCCCAGATCGGGTTCACATTGTTGCTCTTAACTTTTGTTCTGCGATAGCCATGTGGAGATGTAGAAATGTGCAACGTGACGTAAGGATCCGGGGTATCGACTGGAGAAGAAATAAAACTGAATAAACTTCTTTTATTTAAAAGGCAACGAGTATGTAAGATAATATGTAAGACAACTGAGAAAGGTCATAGATTGTCCAGAGGTACGTATCACAAAATGCCATTTTTATTCTGTTTGGAAATACTTACAAAAGTCATCAAATGAACCCAGCGTTACATTATGGCCACGAAGAACTTTGATTTGGAGTAAATAGCATGGACGATACGAGGCCTGCAGTAAAAAAAAAATAACATTTACTACTCTGACAACTAAAAGGATTTGCTCAGTATAATGAGTCAGTCATTCAGTCGGTCTGTCAGTCAGCTAGTCGGTCAGCCTGCCAATCAGTCTGTTAGTCAGTCACCCTGTCAGTCAGTCAGCCAGTCTGTCAATCAGTCAGTTAGTCAGTCAGTCAGTCAGTCAATCAGTCAGTCAGTCAATCAGTCAGTCAGTCAGTCAGTCAGTCAGTCAATCAGTCAGTCAGTCAGTCAGTCAGTCAATCAGTCAGTCAGTTTGTCAATCAGTCAGTCAGTCAGTCAGTTTGTCAATCAGTCAGTCAGTCAGTCAGTTTGTCAATCAGTCAGTCAGTCAGTCAGTCAGTCACAAGAATTTAGTTTTATCGACTGAGTCGATAAGGTAAATTGACCACCGTAAAAAGATTCAAATAGCTGACGTTTCGAGCGCTAGCCCTTCGTCGGAGCGAATCAAGGAATTGTGGGTAGTGTGTGGTTTTATATAGTAAGCGGTGGAGCTACGCTATTGGTGGAAATTTGGTGACGTGAAAAACAAATGTAGATTAGTTGAATGAAAAGCGTTCGTTGATTCCGTGGGGTTTGAGAGTGCCGATTTGAAAGATGATTTTTTGTTCTAGGTTTTTACGGCTTTCTGTGTTACCCTGGTGTAGGGAAAGGCCGCAGATTGTCATGTGTTGTTTAGAATGGTTAGTAAGATTAAAATGGCGCGCGACTGGTTTGGATGCGTCTTTGTCATTTTTTTCAACGTCTCGGAGATGTTCACGAAAACGGTCGCCCAGTCTTCTCCCTGTTTCGCCAATGTATATCTTTTTGCAAAAAGTACATGTTATGCAGTAGATAACATTTACGGAGGTGCATGTAAAACGATCAGTGATTTTAATAGATCGTTTGGGTCCTGTTATTTTGTCCGCGTTGTGAATGAAAGGACAAGTGTTACATCGTGTGCGTGTGCATTTGAAAGTTCCCGGTACATCGTCAGATTTCAGTGCGCTCGTAACTAGAAAGTTGCCAATGTTTTTGTCACGTTTGAATGAAATTAGTGGGGGTTGTGAAAAAATTCTGCCTGTTTCGGGGTCGTTTTGGAGTAATTTGAAATTTTTTAAAATGATGCTTTTGACTGTGTTGTTGTGTGGGTGGAAAGTGAGGGTGAATGGAATTCTCTCGTTCTCTTCCTTCTGTGGCGTTTGTAGTGCTGATTGTCTGTCGATCTGTTGTGCACGTTGTTGGCCCGTATTAACAACAGAGTCAGGGTACCCACGTTTCTTGAAAAACTGGCACATTTCTTCTGATTTGTTGGAAAAATCAGAGTCATCACTACATAGACGTCGAAGTCTGAGAAATTGAGAATACGGAATGGCGTTTTTAACGTGCGATGGATGTGAGGATGAATGTAACAGATAACTGTGGGAATCTGTAGGTTTGTAGTGCACACTTGTGGATAAACTGTTACCGTTGATTGAAATATTAATGTCAAGAAAAGCGACTGAGGTTTCGGAAATTTCCCAGGTATATTTTAGAGCGGGATGAAAAGTATTGACAGAAGTTATGAATTGATTAAGTTCCTCTTTACTGGAAGAGGTAGCGCCAATGCAATCATCGATGTAGCGGCCGTAGAGTTCGGGTTTGGTTCCGTGGTACTGATTAAAAAATTTGTCTTCGATGTGGCCTACAAAAAGGTTAGCGTAGCTTGGTCCCATTTTGGTGCCCATGGCGACTCCATTTACTTGTTTGTAGTAGTTTTGGGAAAATGAAAAACAGTTAAGTGTCAAAACTAATTCGGCTAAGCGGAGCAGTGTTTCTGAGCTTGGGTTTTGAATGGAGCGCTGGTCGAAAAAATATTTTAGTGCTTGAAGTCCTTCGTCATTGGGGATGACGGTATATAAAGAGGTAATGTCCATAGTGAAAATTAATTTGTTTTCGCTGGGAAAACTGAAATCCCGGAAAATTTCGAGTGCGTGATTGGTGTCCTTAATGTACGAGGGTAGTGATTTGACAATGGGGGCCATGATTTTGTCTAAATAGCTAGAAATTAGTTCGGTAGGACAGCTACAAGCGGAAACAATTGGTCGGCCCGGATTGTTTGGTTTATGAATTTTAGGTTTGAAATAAACGCGTGAGGTTCTAGGAGTAGTGATGATGAGATTGTTGGCGGTAACTGGTAATTGTTGTTTAGTAATGAGGTCTTGGATAGTTTCTTTGACAATTTTTTGGTTGGTAGAAGTGAGATCTTTATCAACTTTGGCATAGAAAGCGGTGTCAGAAAGTTGCCGAAAAGCCTCTTGTCGGTAAAGGTCGGTCCGCCAAACAACTACCGCCCCGCCTTTGTCGGCCGCTTTGATAACAATGTCGCGTCGTTTGCCAAGACTTTTGAGCGCTGCCCATTCTCCTGTTGAAAGGTTTGAAATTTTGGTGTGGCGGTTAAATTTAAGTTTTTGGACATCGTGACGACATTTTTTGACGAAAAAATCTAGAGAAGAAAACTGGCCCTCTGGGGGAGTCCATTTTGATTTGCGAACGTTGAGTGTTTCAAAAACATCTTTTTCCGAGGTGTTAGAATTGTCTTCTTTGTCGTGGAAAAAAGCTCTTAATTGCACGCGGCGAAGGAATTTTTCAACATCTTGTTTGACTGAAAATTCGTCGGTTTGTTTCGCTATAGGAACAAAGTTTAAACCTTTACTAAGAACAGACCTCTCTGGGTTAGAAAGCGGCAAATTTTCCGGAATGGTAACGACGCCATTGTGACTATCGAATGAATGGTCGCCGGATAATTGAGGACCTATTAACTGTTCAAGTTTTTGGGTCTTGATTTGGTTAAGGCTGTTGAACAGTTTAGCATTGAGTTCTTGAATTTTAGCGCGAATTGATTTTACTAAGACAGCTGGACAAATTTTGGAAAGTTCGGAACGGTATTGGATAATTTCGGCAACTTTCTGACACCGCTTTCTATGCCAAAGTTGATAAAGATCTCACTTCTACCAACCAAAAAATTGTCAAAGAAACTATCCAAGACCTCATTACTAAACAACAATTACCAGTTACCGCCAACAATCTCATCATCACTACTCCTAGAACCTCACGCGTTTATTTCAAACCTAAAATTCATAAACCAAACAATCCGGGCCGACCAATTGTTTCCGCTTGTAGCTGTCCTACCGAACTAATTTCTAGCTATTTAGACAAAATCATGGCCCCCATTGTCAAATCACTACCCTCGTACATTAAGGACACCAATCACGCACTCGAAATTTTCCGGGATTTCAGTTTTCCCAGCGAAAACAAATTAATTTTCACTATGGACATTACCTCTTTATATACCGTCATCCCCAATGACGAAGGACTTCAAGCACTAAAATATTTTTTCGACCAGCGCTCCATTCAAAACCCAAGCTCAGAAACACTGCTCCGCTTAGCCGAATTAGTTTTGACACTTAACTGTTTTTCATTTTCCCAAAACTACTACAAACAAGTAAATGGAGTCGCCATGGGCACCAAAATGGGACCAAGCTACGCTAACCTTTTTGTAGGCCACATCGAAGACAAATTTTTTAATCAGTACCACGGAACCAAACCCGAACTCTACGGCCGCTACATCGATGATTGCATTGGCGCTACCTCTTCCAGTAAAGAGGAACTTAATCAATTCATAACTTCTGTCAATACTTTTCATCCCGCTCTAAAATATACCTGGGAAATTTCCGAAACCTCAGTCGCTTTTCTTGACATTAATATTTCAATCAACGGTAACAGTTTATCCACAAGTGTGCACTACAAACCTACAGATTCCCACAGTTATCTGTTACATTCATCCTCACATCCATCGCACGTTAAAAACGCCATTCCGTATTCTCAATTTCTCAGACTTCGACGTCTATGTAGTGATGACTCTGATTTTTCCAACAAATCAGAAGAAATGTGCCAGTTTTTCAAGAAACGTGGGTACCCTGACTCTGTTGTTAATACGGGCCAACAACGTGCACAACAGATCGACAGACAATCAGCACTACAAACGCCACAGAAGGAAGAGAACGAGAGAATTCCATTCACCCTCACTTTCCACCCACACAACAACACAGTCAAAAGCATCATTTTAAAAAATTTCAAATTACTCCAAAACGACCCCGAAACAGGCAGAATTTTTTCACAACCCCCACTAATTTCATTCAAACGTGACAAAAACATTGGCAACTTTCTAGTTACGAGCGCACTGAAATCTGACGATGTACCGGGAACTTTCAAATGCACACGCACACGATGTAACACTTGTCCTTTCATTCACAACGCGGACAAAATAACAGGACCCAAACGATCTATTAAAATCACTGATCGTTTTACATGCACCTCCGTAAATGTTATCTACTGCATAACATGTACTTTTTGCAAAAAGATATACATTGGCGAAACAGGGAGAAGACTGGGCGACCGTTTTCGTGAACATCTCCGAGACGTTGAAAAAAATGACAAAGACGCATCCAAACCAGTCGCGCGCCATTTTAATCTTACTAACCATTCTAAACAACACATGACAATCTGCGGCCTTTCCCTACACCAGGGTAACACAGAAAGCCGTAAAAACCTAGAACAAAAAATCATCTTTCAAATCGGCACTCTCAAACCCCACGGAATCAACGAACGCTTTTCATTCAACTAATCTACATTTGTTTTTCACGTCACCAAATTTCCACCAATAGCGTAGCTCCACCGCTTACTATATAAAACCACACACTACCCACAATTCCTTGATTCGCTCCGACGAAGGGCTAGCGCTCGAAACGTCAGCTATTTGAATCTTTTTACGGTGGTCAATTTACCTTATCGACTCAGTCGATAAAACTAAATTCTCGTGTTTCATCCCCCCACCGACGCAGCACCACAGTTTCTCTAGAAACTAACCCCATTCAGTCAGTCAGTCAATCTGTCAGTCAGTCAGTCAGTCAGCCAGTCTGTCAATCAGTCAGTCAGTCAGTCAATCAGTCAGTCAGTCAGTCAGTCAATCAGTCAGTTAGTCAGTCAGTCAGTCAGTCAGCCAGTCTGTCAATCAGTCAGTTAGTCAGTCAGTCAGTCGGTCAGTCAATCAGTCAGTCGGTCAGTCAATCAGTCAGTCAGTTTGTCAATCAGTCAGTCAGTCATTCAGCCAGTTGGTCTGCTGGTCTGTTTGTTTATTATTTTTGTTTTGCATGAAATCGCGCAAATTAAAGGGTCAGTGCCTTTTAACATACCGAGCGTATGCCCGTCGGCCATGTTAGTGTACAGAAACAAACAGGAATTAAAAATAGAATTTAACTCCCAAAGGATAGTAATTTCATTGTTCTAAACACCAACATGATTACATGATCGCAGTGCATACACTGTACGCCCTATTCCATTCACGACAAAGATAAAAGTTCAAGGAAACATATAAAAAACAGTTTGTTACTTAAATTCCAATAGGAACTTAATTTCTATCTATCATGTCTAATGTTAAAAGCTATAAGGGTCCTTTCATTTGTTGTAATCATCTTTGTTTCGAAATCAGTGCAACAATATGTAAATAAATAAACATAAAAAAGACACAGCTTACCTGTATTAAGCGAGGTGGTTTTTTCCTTGAAAGCTTTGGAGATTTTGGAATATGCTCCATCACATTAGCCAGTGGAGATGAAGAATTTGATTTCCTGTGGACGTCTGTCAGAATGCATAAAGTAAGAAAACATTTTATACATTGAGTTTTCGGTAACACAAGAAACAATAATCGTAGATATAGAATTAATCATTTAAATTATACGGAGACTGATTCCTCGTAGCTTTTCGGTTCTTTTGCCTGAATATTTCAGCAGCAGAAAACGTTAGGGAAATAATCTTTTCTCCCAAATGTATTATTTTACCAGCTGCTTTCACCATTTTTTCTGTTTTTTTTTTTTGGTTAAAATGGAGAAAATCAGGAAAGGAAGGGACGAATATTTCAGCAGCAGAAAACTTTAGGGAAATATTCTTTTCTCCTGAATTTAGCAGCTGCTTTCACTTTTCCGAAAATCTTAGCTGACCTTATTTCGTACTCAAAACGACATTTTTATCTCTCCGAAAACAAAAGGCGTTAAATTAGCCGATGTTACAAAGGTTGGAGGCGATATTCAAGTTACTTAAGGGGAAACTATCCCGGCTGAAATCCCGAGGGGGGGGGGGGGGGGGGGACTCCCATATAAAAATGACAGGGGTGCTCGTCGTACCTTTTAGGGGTCAAAATTTGTAGATTGGTACCGCTTAGGGTACTTAAATCTAAAATGACTACCGTTAGAATTATCGCGGTACCTTTTAGGGTATGAGCCGAAAAAATATGACCGATTATGACATGTGTTGTTTTAGAATTGGTACCTCTTGGGGGTAAAAATTATTTTGAGCCACGCCCATCAAACGAGATTATGGTACCTTTTAGGGTGTTTCAGGTACAGCTTCTTCTAAAAACCATACGACTTACCAAATATTGCTTGATGTATTCACAAACCAGGATGTACGCTGATGATACCAGCTTGACGTTTGCTAGTGCAGACGTTAAGCATATAAATGATTGCCTTAATTATGACTTAAGTAACGTGTACACATGGTTATCAGCGAACAAGCTTACCCTGAATTTGACAAAAACTGAGTTTATACTTATTGCATCAAGGCAGAAGTTATCGCAATTTTAAAAAAGCCCTTCTCTTACTATAAATAATAACGCTGTAGAACAAGTAGCATCAGCTAAATCCCTTGGAGTCTACATCGACCAAACCTTAAACTGGGAATGCCATATTGAAAATGTCTGTAAAAAGATTGCTTCCGTCATTGGTGCAATTAAACGAATACGGCATCTTATCCCATTTAATATTTTAATCAAAGTTTATAATAGCCTTGTTCAGCCTTACTTTGATTATTGCAGTGTGGTGTGGGGAAACTGTAACAAGGGCCTTTCTGAAAAGTTTCAAAGGCTTCAAAATCGCGCAGCCGGCATTTTAATGTCTGCGAGCTACGATAGTAATTTGGATGATGTGTTCCGGGCATTAGGGTGGCGTAAACTCTATCATCAAAGATTAGAAAAGAAATATATCATGATGTACGAGACCTTACATGGGATGACACCAGAATATTTACGATCAAGATTTGTTTATCGCGATAACGCAAATGCTTATCGTTTAAGGAATACCGAAAACAAACTAGTTCTTCAACAACCTCGCACTGATTATCTGAAAAGAAGTTTTTCATACAGTGGAGCTCAGTTGTGGAACAACTTACCCACAGAATTAAGACTAAGCGTCTTCCTTAAGCAAATTTAAGACAAAACTAAGTCGCCATAGTTTTTAAGTAAGGTTTTAACTAATATATTTTTGAACACGGCCTCCATGAAAAGCAGTTTTTATTTTTTATATTGTACCTCTTATTTGTAGTTAGGAAGTTAGGTAGCTAGCCGATTATGATAACTGAAATTAAGCTGATGGAAATACCGTGTACAAATAAAGTTATCTATCTATCTATACCCAATTCCAGACCAGAGTGCGCAAACGATACCCTATTTCAGACCAAAATGGTCAAAATCTATACCCTATTTCAGACCAAAACGGCTTGAAAACCATACCCTGTAGGGCCGCACAAACCTATATAGATTATATAAGGGGGGTTACGAGCGTGGGACAAAGAAAAAAATCTGAGTTCCCGACTGGATTCGAACCTATAATCCTCCGCATACCGGTAGGTTGCTTTAATCACTAAGTATGAGTATCACCTCACAAGACACTTTTGGCATTGCAATGCATTTATACATGAACCTAGCGTATGGCCTAACTCGCCACATGCTCAGTGTTTAGAGCATACAGACACAAACTATATCGAGGCAGTATCAATATCAATATCATCATACCGTGACAGAGATCCAATGTTTGTACCGATTATTTAATTATTATTTAATTATATATATATTTTTTTTTTTTTTTTTTTTTACCGAGGCAAGTGCCTCGGTTCGCCTCATGCTAGCTCAGCCCTGGCATGCGACAAATGACGCGGAACTCGATAGGTGGTTTGCAACCATTCCCTGAGGGTTTAAAGACAAAAGTGCAGTAAGGGTTCATTGAGGTCCCAGGTTCGAGTATCGCTCGAGCCGTTCTTATTTGTTTTTTTTTCTGCTTTTTTTCTTTCTTCTTTGGACTGAACATTATGAATTCACAGGACGAAATAATGAATTTACTAATCTTTAAGAGAAAATTAAATTTTACTTAAAGGTATCGAAAATCTTTAAGTTGAGACGTAAATACTCTTAAATGTATTAAAGTACGTAAGTATCTTTAATATGTGTTTAAGAACCTTTACGTTATCTTTGATTTAATGAACCTTTACTTGCACTTAAAGTCGTTATTTCGTCCTGTGGGGATTCATTGAGGCCCCAGGTTCGAGTCTCGCTCGCGCCGTTCTTATTTGTTTTTTTTTTCTGCTTTTTTTCTTTCTTCTTTGGACTGAACATTATGAATTCACAGGACGAAATAATGAATTTACTAATCTTTAAGAGAAAATTAAATTTTACTAAAAGGTATCGAAAATCTTTAAGTTGAGACGTAAATACTATTAAATGTATTAAAGTAAGTATCTTTAATATGTGTTTAAGAACCTTTACGTTATCTTTAATTTAATGAACCTTTACTTGCACTTAAAGTCGTTATTTCGTCCTGTGGGGGTTCATTGACGCCCCAGGTTCGAGTCTCGCTCGCGCCGTTCTTATTTGTTTTTTTCTGCTTTTTTTCTTTCTTCTTTGGACTGAACATTATGAACACAGGACGAAATAATGAATTTACTAATCTTTAAGAGAAAATTAAATTTTACTTAAAGGTATCGAAAATCTTTAAGTTGAGACGTAAATACTCTTAAATGTATTAAAGTAAGTAAGTATCTTTAATATGTGTTTAAGAACCTTTACGTTATCTTTAATTCAACTTTTCAACAACTTAAAGACCCTTAAAGGCAACTTAAAATTACTTGCTTTAAGTGTTGTCAAGTAAAGGCTTAAGTGGCTGTCCGCCTAAGATCCTCATAACCCAAATTGGTCATGAAACAGATTTTCTTCAATTCTTGCATGTGAATTACACTCTGTCTAGTAACTATAAAAATACATTTCGTTTGGTCTCAAAATGTTTTCTTCAGCAATTTACAGGGGGGTCCCCTGGGGGACCAAATTTGATATTTTTTTAGTATGAAAAATGCAAAATTTCCCTAACTTTGGCAACTTCTCACAACAATTAAAATTTGATGCAGAGCTAAATTCTACTGTTGTTTGACAGGTACAAGTCCAGTTATTATTACAACGTTATAAAAGTTTCCATATCGTAGTTCCAAGTGGTTAAACATTAACTTCTATCGACCCACTTTCACAGCTTGTAATAAAACAGGAAAAATGGGTTCACAAAAATTCCTCTAAACCAAAAGTGGATCGTCGTACAGCAATTTCCTTGCAGCCATAGAACAATAAAGACTTAATCTTAAATATCATGAAAAAAAATTGTGCGGCCAGTTGGGTTAAGACCACGAGGACTCTTTGAAATAACGGTATTTACGAATTATGCAAATTAGGAACCTCAACCTTAGCGTGCAAATACAGTGCAAATGTGACCCGAACAATGTTGTTTTCTATCAGAGAAACACAAAAATAATTTCAAACTACAGCAGAATACAAAATTATACTAGTATACATCAATATACAGCAGTATTGAAATTGTTGATAACCTTCAAAGTGCCCATTAACTGTCCTCGATGCACACAAAATCCTGCAAAATACTGCTTCGTTCAATTTCTCAGTGATAAGCATGTATAAAATTTAAATGAATGACGAGCGACTGAGTGTGGAAAAGGCCGCAAGTACAAATGAAAGCATACACCAAGATGGCAGTCACTGATTTCAGTTCAAGGCAGTAAGCTCTGAATTAACAATATACGCATTATGTCGTGTTTTTGATGCTTTATTGTCAGATTAATAATTACAGACGAAGACTCTTTTGTAAACTTACTTCTCGAGCAAAATTAGCGGTCATTGAACGAAGCAGTCCTTTTTCATACTAAAAAAATATCAAATTGGGTCCCCCAGGGGACCCCCCTGTAAATTGCTGAAGAAAACATTTTGAGACCAAACGAAATGTATTTTTATAGTTACTAGACAAAGTGTAATTCACATGCAAGAATTGAAGAAAATCTGTTTCATGACCAATTTGGGTTGTGAGGATCTTGGGCGGACAGCCACTTCATTATTAAGTAATTTACGGTGCACTTAAAGATAGTCGAAATTGTTTTCTTTAATGAACCTTTACTTGCACTTAAAGTCGTTATTTCGTCCTGTGTAATAAAAGGTAATGAGAAATCTTTTGTTTCGTACACCAGCGTGACGTCAGGTGAAAACGTTAAACTTGACGCCCTGAGTGTGAAAAGACGTGAACCACGCAAAGGGGGTGCGTTCCTAATTCAGCGTTTTGACAAAGCCAAAACCACCAAATCCCGTCCGGGTGACTCATATTTTTTTCTTTGTGCTACGCTCGTGACGCGATGAACATTATAATCTTTTTCATTTCATTACCGAGCTTAAAATTTTCCATCTTTCTTTACATACGGCATGTTGAATGTTGTTGAACGCCAACTAAGCGTGAAGAATATTAAATTAGCATACGAGACTTGTTTACTTTTGTACGTTCTCATAACTTAAGATAAAGTCGACTTTTTTATCTCAACTTCTTCTACACTGCAAGGATCGCACGTACGAAAATCTACGAGAAATACGATTCTCCCAATCGTGTGACCTGCAACTCTTGTGATATCTAGTCCACTTTTATGCGCTGTTATTGTTCGTGAAAATGCTTATTTTTTATCTGTATTGACGCTATTAAAATCGTTTGACTATCACGCTATGAGCTGTAATCGACGCTCGTGTTCTTTCGAGGAGTCAAATAAGTAGCCGAGTTTGCTCTCTTGGCGACCTTGCACATTCTGATACCATTATGCAACATATGCCGTTAAAGAGCAGCTATGTCAAAGGACCATTCTGGAGGCGTGCTAATCAGGCGTACCTCACTCCAATTCGATCCTGTACGATTTCAAGCATCACAAAGTAGCCTTAAACGCATTTACAGCACATGACGTATTTCCTTTTTCAGTTGATTATCGTTTAATATCAGCGAGATTAAAAATTAGAAGCTTTCAGATTGAGTCGACCAGCTTGAATATGTCAGCATGAGTGAACGGTTGTTTACTATTTCTCAATGTTTATTGACTTACCTTGATTCACTTCTAAAAGATCTGTTTCCTCGGGTTGTTTAATCCGTGCGGATTCTTGATTTGTGTAGGGATCTATAGAATTCATTTTGCATTTAAGCTCTTCAATGTTCTTTCCATCTCGTTCCGAGATGACACCAGCACTGTCAATATTGTTGTGGTATGGTACGGGTAATGCCGTTTTTATCTTGTCAAGAGATCCTTGCTGAGATGACGGACGGGAACCCATGTTCTAGGGAGTCTTCTAATCTTTAACCGTGAACGGTTGGTTGGTATTACTCTCTCACAAGATTTCAAACTTATCTCATGTGTAGCAAATTTCAATTAACACTCCTGTCCTCCCTTTAACGTTTACTTGAACACGTTACCCATTTAATTGAATTAAAAAAATCATTGCGGTCAGTTCCGAGTCATTGAGTATGAATTACGTGAAATGACGTCAGTGTACATGGCCATTAACATGCACGCATTTATTCTGTGTTTGAATTATGACGCTGTGTTGTTAAAAACATCGCTTCGCTAACAAAAGCAATTATGACTGACGCACGTATTTATTAAATAGTTGCACTTTTGACGACAATGGCCGCTTTTATGCTAGAGACGTTTAATAATATCTGACTTTAACGTCTGGTATAAAAACTAAAAATAAGCGGCAGACGGATTTAACGTCTGACGACTTCATAGCCTGCGTCGCTGGCGTTTTATTTGTTGGCACGCGCGATGCTGAATAGCTGGTGGGTTTTTTAATATAATTTGTTGGTGTTCGCGATGCTGAATTCGCGCGCACCAACAAAACCGCCAGCAACGCACCAGTCAAGAAAGCGAAAGCTCTATCAGCGGGTAGACTATGAGAATTTCTTTACATTATGAAGAGTTAACCAGTTGCCGTTCTATAGTTGAGTGAGGCGTATTCATTGGCCCGTTAGCGTCCAGTTATTATATTTTTATTGTCAGTATTTTTTTTTTTTTGCTGTTTGATTGTCGCATCCGCCATCTGGGATATTTTGACAGGCATAATAGACCCATATAAGGGCAATTTATACGGGAGAAAATAAAGAGCGTCTTTAGTTATTTTCTCCCGTATAAATGATCCTATTATAATCACTTTTATTTATACATGGATAAACATCAGGCTCAGGGGCTATACACATGATACCGCAATGAGTTTCATTCCAGAATTAGTTTCGTTCCAAAATGAAGTACGTCCTGCATTCACGTGACAAAATCGACCGGCTCAACCTAAGGCGTTCTCGCTTGCGTGGTTTTCGCGCCAGATTAGAAAGATGGGGCAAGTTTCGCGTAACGATACGCATGCGCCACTCACCCCAGACTACACGGTTTGCGGTTTTCATCTTGGAACGAAGTTCTTTTTCAGTTTACATGATACCAGAATGAAATGTCATACCTGAACGAGAATTTCATTCGGATAGAAAACCGGAGTGAACTCATTCCGGAATGACCTGTACGGGAACAAAATTTCGTCTCGGTATCATGTAATAACAGATACAGAGAAATATATGGAGAATATAAGGGGCTATTCACATGATACCGGAATGACTTTCATTCTGGAGCGAGTTCATTCCATCTCCATATATTTCTCTGTATCTGAAGTGTCAGCCGAATCCTCACCATGACCCCTCTTGGGTACACTTAAGGTTACAGTGTACCTTCGGGGGTGTCTCCAGTATAACAGCTCTAGCGTCTTAAGATTACACTAAAGATACCTAAACCCAGATATCAAATTAAAGCTTATAGAGCTGGCTATCTAAATATGGAAACCATTTGGTAATAAAATGAATTGTCGAATTTTTTAAGACGTCTAAATTCGAACGTCCGAATCAGCTTTAAAACGCTATAACTCAAAGCGATTATTGTATTTTGCTAATTTGATTTGTTCTCGGATTTCCGGACACGGAGCGCTTAAAAAAAGTGTCGGCGATTTCCCATATTCAATTGCAGTGAAAAGTTACAGAATATTTTCGAAAAAGGGAGAAAACAAATTGGAGTGATCGCACGGAAAGGGACGAAAAAGTTTTCGGAAATAAGAAATTCGCCGACAAGTTTTTGTTGATTATATGTTAGCCTAGCTTGTGTCCAAATTTGCGGAAAATCGAACAAATTCCCTTTGAGTTGTAGCTCTTTAAAGTGTCCCCTACAAGCGAAAAATTAACTTTGAGAAAACAGCGCTTAGAAAAACATATCGCTTCATAAACAAACTCCGCCCACAAAAGTTATACCGTCAATTTTCACTATTTTTCGATAATTTTTTTTTGGATGAAGGTTCATTCTGTAAACTTTATTTTTGACGCCAAAAAAACAATTTCAATAAATTTTCGATCTGAAGGTACACTGTAACCTTAACTGACCAGTGGTACGGAATATTTTGTTTTAGCTGTGGTAAAGAACACCATCGACAAAGATGGCCAGTAACCATCCAAACCACAACAGGTGTCAAAAAACAGCTTATCAGCGAATAAGCTCCTATTTATCAATGGTCAGCGGCTTAGTCAGTGGGAGACTGGCCTAGTATTTAATCCGAAGTGTCAGTTGAATTCTTATTCTGATCCCTCATGGGTGCACTTGAGGCTAAATCAGTAATATTTTGTTTTGGCTGTGGTAAAGAACAACACCGACAAAATTGGCAGCAACCATCAAAACAACAAGAGGTGTTTTACCACCAGCAATGAGCTAATTAACCGTGCCAGTGTATGTTAACAGTATTTCTCAAGCCTTGTATTTGTCGCATGGCCTGTTGTTCTAGTGGCATGATTCTCGCTTAGGGTGCGAGAGGTCCCGGGTTCGACTCCCGGACAGGCCCTTTAGAAATATTTTCTTTTTCTTCAAATGGTGATTATTCTAAATTTTAATATGAGAAAAAGAACGAAGAGAAAGGTATTTTCGCATTGCAAGTTAACCGTACTCATTGCTGTAATTGACGAACTCAGCTGATGACCCTTTAAATACGAACATTCTTTGACCTCATCAGTTCGTCGAGAAATAAAATGTCAACGATAATTCTGGCTGTTTTTTCCTTCATTTTGAAAAAGCTCTCCATGAAAAAACTTAAAAGTTTTACTGGGCACAAGTGCTGATCCACCTCTCCATACGCATGCCGTGGGAGGACGGCCGTGCTGTCCCCAGCCAACACTACCACATGTGTCGTGTGGAGCTGGCCCTTACTGAGGGATGCTTGCATCCGCCTTGGCCGCAGGAAAGTGGCGGGGTCGATTATCTTATGTGAGACCCTGCCTGGCTATGCCATGCTGATGAGTCCTAACTAGGACGAAACAGCTGTCCATGGCTGCCACTGCTCGGGTGATATGGCTGTGCGCATGCGTAAGGTACTGCCAGGTCGCGAGGTAGGTGTTCGAGTGTGTCACTTGCTTTTTTCGTATTTTTAAAATATAGCATTTAACATTACAACAGTTTGCAGGTTTGATCAAACATTAAAGTGCAACTAATCCTAATTTTTTCTTTCCCTAAATAAAATCTCCTGTTTGTCCTGATAACTTGTGCAAAAAAATTATCGTAATTGATAAAATCCCCGCGTTTCTACAGCTGTTTGAAGTTAGGTGCTTCTGCCCCATTACCGAGCATTTGTGGGAGCTGGGTACGAACTTTACTGTGACGTCATCGAAGGAGACCATTTGCCGCGTTCTCATAAGCATATCACCGCGAAACGACAAAGGAGAAGGCATTTTAACGCGAATGGTACTCAAAAGTCATAAAAGGGATTTTGTGCACTCCGATGCCTTTTTTGTGTTTGCTCACAGTTCCTTTGCTCTTCGCACTCGTTCGATGACGTCACAAGACGTCAAAGCAAAACTCGGACCCATTCTTCACATTGCTCGGTACTGGCCGAAAGAACCGCCAAAATTTGAAACTGAAAAAAAAAACTATAAAAAATCGAGGAAAAATGCTACGGTAAAAAAAATTTCGCACAGGTAATCAGGACAATTAGGAGATTTCGTTTGGCGAAAAACATAATTGGGGGTTAGTTGCACTTTAAAAATGTTAAAAAGCTATGATCAAAATTTTGCACGTCCTTTTCTCTTCAGTTTTGGAAATTAAAGTGCTGAATACTTACCATGCCAAATTTTAGGATCAAATTCTAACGGTAAGAGGAGTTATTTTAAACGTAAAGCTCACCTTCGGCTTGCCGCGGCCATTACTCGATTTCAAAATGGACGAGAACCACATCAGAGAGCTGGATCTAGTTGGGTCGAGAGGAAGATGACGCCATATTCTCAACAAGGCTGATTTCGCATAAACAAGAACAATTTTAATATCGGTGGTTCTGGGGCCTGCTTTACGCTGAAGATGTTTATGTAAACGTTCGAGAAGATGCCTCTTGGTAATTTGTGTACAACACGGGCGCCGAAACATTTTCAAAGGCATATTCTTTACTCGTCGTCTGCCAGCCAGTTCTGTGAGAGCTCAATTCATCGCGCCGAACCGAACCGATATTTCGACAATATCAGGGGAAACTCAACCGCTAGGAACCGCTTTATATACTACTGCTACTGTGAGATTTACTTTCAAAGGGAATTTGAGAGACTGAGTAAAACGCGTGAACTAGGAGGATTCGGCATTTGTCCTGAATCAATATTCTCCTTATTTGTAGTACATTTTCAAATACACTAGCATGCCCTGTGTACATGTATTTCTGATTAAAGGAACTGAATATATTATTGTTGTAATCCAATTTATTATCTGTATTCTTAGTTTTCTATTTTAAATGTACATCAAATTGTTACTCATTGTCATATTTTAACTGTTGTATTAGTAATGTTTGTCATTATTATTTATTCTGCAATATGTTCAGATAAATAGTAATTGAGTAGTTGACTTTATTTCTTCTTTATGGCTAAACTTCAGTGTGGAATGATTTTTTAGTACACGTATTGTAAACAAAAGTCAAGATTCGATGCTTCTGCAACAGCAATTAATACTGAACCAGTTTACCAAACTCAAACGGTGAAAAATTCACCCTATTAAATTAAGTATTAAAATAATACAATTTTCCTTATTGTACCATGTATTAACGTCCGCTTCCTGATTGAATATTCCTGAAGTTGACGATCTTCTTCGGCTTCTTGATCCATTCTTGCCTCCCAATTCGACAGCTCTGAAGCTATACGTTACCAAATCCTCATGAAACGAAATAGATCCTGAGAATTCGTTGAATTCTTCGCCAAAATTGTCCCCCGCGCAACGCTTTCCGACGAACTGGAAAAATCGTTTTCATTCAGTGACTTCTTTCACTGTTGTCCAGGCTTGTCCTTCATGGAGCCCATAACAGTAAATAAAAGCTAACCATTTCAAAATGAGTTTTTAACCCTAAATAAGTGCCGGATAGTTTTGTGTGCATATAATTAAAAACCTCCATGAAGTATAAGCCGTTGTCCACGACATTTGTTGGGAATATGACGTCACGAGTCAACTCGGCATGTCTCACATGAGAGACCGCTTTCTAGAATAATCACGGACTCGACTTTTCAAACTGAGTAATGGGGCCGGGTTTTCAACGGTTTTCGGCCAGCTATTTCTAGATTCAGTAAGCTTATATCGTTCTAAATTATAGCGATTTATGTAATTATGAACTCAGTCATTGGATACACTGTAGAAGTAAAAAAAAGTCGAAAAGAAAAACAAAAATTTTGGTCGTACTACGACTTCAAATATCTGAGGGTTTGTTGCAGCCAGAGGCGCCGTAGCTCAGTTGGTTAGAGCGCCTGTCTAGTAAACAGGAGGTCATGGGTTCAAATCCCATCGGTGCCTGGCATTATTTTCTTTTAATCGTTTTGGCCATTTGCTAGCCGTTACAATTTTGCTGGCTTTGCACAATTAATTGTGTTTCAACAGGCTGTTTCAACTATATTTGTTCCGAAAATAGTCAACGCTTTTATCGGCGGATTTTCGCGTCAATCGTGGGCGAGCCGACCGTGTACGCTGCATGAGTGCTATGAGTACTGTTGTATAACTATACCGTTTTTCCCTTTATGTAATTTCTTTTTCCATTCTTTTATTTATTTATAATCAATATGTAGACAGGGCTGTCCATTCAGCCGGTGCTGGTTTAAGTGGAGCCCTGTTTCACAAAAAAGTATTACAAAATACGGAGACAAAAATAAATAAAATTACAGATTATAATCTTGACTAATACAAATAGATATGACTACATATAGGAATTACTTATTCAGTATTTATTGAGCGTGTTGAAAGTGCGTCTATTAAAGCTTTCTTTTAATCTTTCCGAATTCAGTTACATTCCTAAGGTCGGACGACCGCATATTCCATACTCCATCCCCGTTTATAAAGATCCTTGATATGTTTGTATTTTTGCAAACGATGGGCAGATATCCTCGGTATATTGCTACTATCCGGGATTTTTGGCTTGTTTGGCGGGCTAAAAAGGACTCTCTTTCCACTATTCAGCAGGGGTGGGACAGGGGAAACGATAACATCAAGGGCTTGTACATTCATCACTGCTATGAATCGTCTAAAGAAAAGAGCGAGCGCAGGTCCCTTCTCACCGACTAGGCTTGCTAGCCACAAATCCCATCTCCAGTGAATAGCTCTTTCCTTCTTTACGATGTCTATGAGTCTGTTCTTTCCCAACTTTCCGCTCTGGATCAAAGTGATGCCGAGGGTGCTAGGGTTCGTTCGCGAAATCCAGTGGGCTGAGGTGGGGGAAACTTCTTCTCGCTTTTTCCTCAGACACAAACGGAAACGCGGTCTTCCCAACGTGTGGCTCTTATCTCCCTGATATTAAAAATAGGCGATCGTGTTGAACATAAAATTTGGCGACCTATAAGCCTTCTCAATTCTGATTACAAGTTGTGTGCCAGGGTCTTGGCAAGCAGTCTTCTAAAGGTCCTTCATCATGTTTTGGCTCCTGAGCAGACTTGTGGGGCGGCGTTTTATTGGTAAAAATGTGGCCCTCCTGAGGGACATTGTTCAATGTACTAAAGAATCTGATGTCCCGGTTGCTATCCTGTCGTTGAATCAAGAAAAGGTAGATTGGCATTTTCATTTTAGTGTCCTGTCCCATTTGGGCTTTGGGTCCTCTTTTATAAATTGGATTAGACTCCTGTACACGGACATTCGAAGTGCAGTATTAATTGATGGTTACAAAACGGAATTTTTTAAGCCTTTCCGTGGGGTCAGGCAAGGCTGTCCTCTGTCACTCTCCCCTCCTTTACGTATTAACCATGCAAGTCTTGGCGGCCAACATTAGGGCACATCCCTTTATTGTAGGCCTTTCTCTGCCCAGAGCGTAGGCCACTCCCGGTTTTGTCTCATACGCGCATGATACGTCTGTTATAGTGCTGTCTGATCTTGCAATCGCTTCTGTCTTCGATATCTATATACGAGGATTTTGAAAAGGACTCCGGGGCCAAGCTGAACCAAAGCAAATGCGAGGGGTTATGGCGGGTGCGTGGCGCGATCGCCAGGACGCTCCAATCGTTTAGACATCTACCAAAATTAAGGTGTTTGGTGTTTTCATTGGCAACATTGAAGTCGAAGAGGAAAATTGGCTGCCTCGTATCGAGGCAGTCGAGAATTGCCTCAACTCCTGGCGTCACCGCTCTTTATCTTTTCAGGAAAGCCCTGGTGGTTAATGCCCTTGCGTTGTCAAAAGTGTGGTATATCAATTCTTTAATGGGGATGCCCTCCTGGATGCGGCTCAAATTGGATAAATTGATTTTTACTTTCCTGTGGAACGGAAAACCTGATCTCGTCCGAAGAGATGTTGTCATTCATTGCCGGGGTAAAGGAGGCCTCTCAATGGTTTCCATTAAACGAAAGGCCCATGCGCTGATTGTTCAATGAGTAAAGCGGTTTGTTTGTACTTCCAGCAGATGGTTCTCTTTTTTCACATACTGGTGCTTTGACCGTTTTGGCGCGGGACCAGTTTTGTGGTTCTTTCTTGCACTGAACGAGCCTCCCCTTATTTTCTCTCCTTTCGTCGCGCGCTTCAATTTGTTTTTTCCTGGCATTGGTTGCCTTCATTGGCAGTACTGTGTTTCTGTTTTTTTCTTTTGTCTTTTGTGTCTCACGTGTCGTTTTTGGTAAGGGAAAGTTCATTTAATATGACAAGGGGGGGATGAAGATATCTCCCGGTGAGGCGGGGTTCGACTCCCCGGCGAGTTTAGCGGGCCGGCCTCTTTGAGGGTAAATCAACGAAACTGCAAATACCGTGAACGATCTATAGCGTAACATTGGATCATTACATATAGTAATAAGACCACTGCAATGACCGATCAACAATGGCGTTCTCCCCTTCCTGTGTATTTACTTCCCTGTAGTTATCCCCCCCCCCCCCCCTCCCCCTGTAGTTCACGACCTTAGGGCATTGCACTTCGCCCTTTGGAACGCCAGAAACACAAGAAAAAAGTATAGTGGTGAGTATCTTCGCCTGTAACGCGGCAGACCAGGGTTCGATTCCCCGCCGGGGAGAAGGCTATCTTTTTTAAGTACCGTTTTTAATTTACTAATTTGTTTCGCAAACCTGAATAGTACTTGAATGTCGAGTTAATCTAGACTCAATTGATGTTCGACAATATAAATCCTCTGTTACTTCATTGCGACGTCGATAATTGAACATGTTTTTGAACAACTCCACCTAGTTATAAAATATATATTTATTGACAAAAAAGCAAAGCATTTATTGATTGAAGTGGAAACTACAATATTTGCCAAACTGGCGCGTGTAGGTGAACACATCGGGAACTTTTTAAAAGGCGTGTAATGGGAGTTTGACTGAGCGGTGTCTTAATTTATTTACTCCATTTTTTATTATTACATACGTTTTTTGAAGTTAATAACAAGATAAGAAAAAAAATGGAAAAGGGCAAAATATAGGTAAACTAATTATATGCCCTATAACTAAATTGCATTTTTATTTTAAGAAAAAGAGAAAATACACTACTAAGAAAGGAATATAAACATAAAAGTAGTATAGCTGTTACAAGATTGGTGAGACAGTGATTAATACTGAGCAAAATAGTATTGGTAAAGTGCTCTTTTGAATTGTTGTTTAGTTTGCTTTTTGCGTATGGATATTGGAATATCATTCCAGTAATAGCATCCTTGTTGGACAAAAATTAAAATTTTCTTATATTTATTCTAAAGGAACTAGGATTTAGGTGTTGTAAGGATATACTTCGAGTGGCGTAATTATGTTGCTCAGATACAAAGGATATAGTGAGATTAGACGGCTTGTAATCTACAATATGATCATAAAATAGTTGACAGGTACTTAATTTTACAATGTCAGAAAGCTTAATAAGGCCATGAGTATTCAGACGCTTCGAAACGAATGAAAATCATAGCGGATCCATGGGCGTAGGACGTGGAGGCTGCAGGCCCCCCAGTCATACAAAATAGAACGACAAATTTGCGTTGTGGTCCGCCAAGGGTGGGAATCGGATAATGTAGACCGCGCAGGGACTGAAACTAAGTATACATTTCGCGACCATCTTGCTTATTAGGACAGTATGTGTGGTTGGTATCTGGTGGATTAAAGTATTTCTTCGTCGAAGTCTCGTAAAATATCTTATCGGTACACTGTAAACTGCGAAGAACACCGAGATGTAGAAGTTCATTCTCGGATCGTTCACAGTTGTAGAAAAGTAAAATGTCAGCCAATGCTACAATCATCATCATAACGAATAAACATGACGTCACGAGTTTCATTCGGGCAAATTAAGTTCAGCCTCCCCGACAAAATTTTTCCCGTACGCCGATGAGCGGATCACAGAAAAAAATTTTAAATTTCACCACGTGAATACATGGTGCAAAATGGTCAGCGGCTTAGTCAGTCGGAGACAAACTAAATCAATAGCGTAGTATTAAGTCTGAAGTGTCAGTTGAATCCTCACCCTGATCCCTCTTGGGTGCACTTAAGACTGCGTAATCTTTTGTATTGGCCGTGGTAAAGAACAAGATTGACAAAGATGGCCAGTAACTATCCAAATCACAACAGGTATCATCAAACCAGCTAATCAGCGAACTAGCTACAATTTATCAAGCCGTTGACTTATCACGTGGCCTGTTGGTCTAGTGGCATGATTCTCGCTTCGGGTGCGAGAGGTCCCGGGTTCGACTCCCGGACAGGCCCTTCACCAATATTTTTTTTCTTTATTAATTTCATGATGAATATTCATACTTTTAATTTTCAAATATTAAATATATATGAGAAAAAGAACGAAGAGAGAGGTACGTTCACATTGCAAGTTAAGGGTACTCATTGCTGTGATTGACGAACTCCGCTGATGACCCCATTAAATACGAACATTCAGTTGACCTCATCAGTTCCTCGGAGACAAAATGGCATCGATCATTCTGACTGTTTTTTACTTCATTTTAAAGTAGCTCTCCATGCAAAAACTTACAAGTTTTGCTGTTTTTTCAAGTATAGTATTTAACATTACAGCAGTTTGCAGGTTTGATCAAACATTAGTTATTTAAAATAATATCTGTGCGCTTCTTGCAGCCAAAGGCGCCGTAGCTCAGTTGGTTAGAGCGCCTGTCTCGTAAACAGGAGGTCATGGGTTCAAATCCCATCGGTGCCTAGTAGTACGTTTTTCTTTTTGTTGTGGTCGTCAATTGTTACAATTTTGCTGTCTTTACACAATTAATTGTCTTTGAACTGCTACAGTTTCAACTCACTTTTTTTCCACAAATAATCCATAATAGATCAGCGGCTTTTCGTGTCTATTCTAACGCTGAATGCAGGTGTTATAAGTCCAACTACTGTTCTACTCGTAATGCAATAAAGCTGGCTCCTGAATAAAGCTCGGTAGTGTAGTGGTGAGTATCTCCGCCTGTCACGCGCGAGACCGGGGTTCGATTCCCCGCCGGGGAGAAGGCTTTCTTTTTCTTAAAGTAATATTTAACTTTTGTAGTTTAAATTGTGTTAATTTTGTCTAGTTTGGGTCTCATGTTACGGACACGCGTTCTCGCTTTGATCGCGCCGATCAGTATACGCCGCTTGTTGCTTACGTTTATTAGTCAGTTGATCGTTTTTGTTTGTACGCTTTTATTTGTACGCTATGCCTTCTCGAAAAAGCAAATGTCCAGAGTGTAAAACCCCCAAATCGAGTCATCAGTTTGGTTCACCTGGAAAGAACTGCTCTTGCCCCAACGATGCCACATTAGACCACTGTGACAAAATAGTCGAATCTTCTTCTTCTGTTACAACTTCAGATGAGTCCTCCGCGTCTGTCTTTTTGAAGGCGCTCCGAAACTTATCAGCGCAAACGGAGAGCCTTCAAACACAGCACAATCAATTGAAGAAACAAGTACAATCGCCACAACCTGCTCCGGTTCTCACTGACCAGGCCAATACGTCATGCAACACTACAAACACAGGACAAGCCATGCGTACGCGTGGACTCGACCGTGACAACAAAAGCGCCGACCACCTCCAAAAGCTTACCCGAGAAACTTGTACAGGCAGCCGCTAAGGGTGAGTACATCGACTTTTCTGATCTGTTATCCACCCTTAGCCCGTACACATCAAATGTAATGCCAGCCAACAGCGTAAATATGCTCCCTACCCAAAGCGAAAATGGCGTAACCTATGTAATCAACGGCCCTCACAAACGCCAAATCGATTCATTTGACACGTGGTTGCAAGCGTGGAATGTGAACGAGAAGTTGGTCATGGCCGTTCAACCAACATGTCATGCCAAGATTGTCTCGTATCGTGAACAAATCCAATTCGTTAATCGCAAATTTCGCTGGTCGTCGGTTTAATTGTTTGACATAAACTCCCGCATGGCTCATGCTGACTAAACTTCAACATGAAAATGGGGCTGGCCTGGATGTTCTTGACACCACGCTGTATGCCACCATTCTCGACGCCTCTGCCTTACGCCCTCATCCCTGCCAATGCTTGCATTGTAAGTCCTTTGACCATTCGGTCAAGGACTGTACATTTTTCGCGTCCGACCAGATGGAGGAGGTTGCGACGTTAAAAACGTACGGAACTGGCCCCGGCCCAGGAATTCCTCTGTTTACGACGTCGAGAATTGAACATGTTTTTGAACAACTCAACTTAATTGTAAAATATATATATACGTATATGATAATATTTTGTGGTTGTCGTCACTTGGACAGAGAGTGCTCGATACATAGTAGAGCAGGAATATATTTTTCACACAATGTGATGTTACAAAACTCGAGACAGGCGGGGATATTCACTACTATACTATCGAGGATTTCAATATACATATACGTATATGTATATTTATTGACAAAAAAGCAACGCATGTATTGATTGAAGTGGAAACTACAGAATTGGCCAAAAGCGCGTGGAGGTTAACAGAATCAAGAACTTTTTAGAATGCGTGTAACGAGAGTTTGACTATGTAGAGTTGTGTATTAATTAATCTTTGATGAGTATTCAGACGCTTCGAAAAGAATGAAAATCATAGCGGATCACAGAAAGCTGGAATTCTAAAATTTAACCACGTGAATACATGGGTGCACTTCAGACTACATTTTTTTTTGGCCGTGGTAAAGAACAAGATTGACAAAGATGGCCAGTAACTATCCAAACCACAACAGGTGTCATGCTACCAGTCAATCATCAAATTAGCTACATACTGTTAGTCAAATTAGCTACATACTGTTAGTCAAGTCATTCTCGCTTCGGGTGTGAGAGGTCCCGGGTTCGACTCCCGGACAGGCCCTTCACAGGTAATTTTATCTGCTGTATTAATTTCATGCTGATTATTCATACTTTTAATTTTTAAACATTAAATATATGAGAAAAAGAACGCATAGAAAAGTATTTTCACATTGCAAGTTAAGAGTACTCATTGCTGTGATTGACGAACTCAGCCGATGACCCTTTAAATACGAAGATTCTTTGACCTCATCAGTTCCTCGAGAAATAAAATCGATTTTCCTTCATTTTAAAATAGCTCTCAATGCAAACACTTACAAATTTTGCTGGTTTTTGAAATATAGCATTTAACCTTTTAACAGTTTGCAGGTTTGATCAAGCATTGAAGTTGTTAAATATCTGACTGTTGATTATAGCCAAGGGCGCCGTAGCTATTTAAACTACATTTGTCCCGCAAATAGTCAATGCTTTTATCGGCGGCTTTTCGCGTCAATCGTGGGCGAGCCGACCGTGGCGCTGCGTGAGTGCTGTGAGTTGTACAAATACACTGTTTCTCTTTATGTAATAAAACTAGATCTTCTTTTATCAGATATCCTCGGTAGTATAGTGGTGAGTAACTGTGACGCAGGAGACCGGGATTTGATTCCCCGACGGGGAGAAGGCTTCTTTTTAGGTACTTCTTAGACAAAATCAATGAACATTACAGTATGACACATAATAAAGGGATCCAGGGATGTCGTAGTTTGCTGCTCTTTTATTTATTACAAGCAACGTTAAAAAATATTTGATGCAATTTTTGCCGTGTCTTCCAATGCTTTTGACGCAAATTTAAACTAGCGGCAACTTCTGTGCGATTTGCGTGCGATTTCTCCAAAATCGCCGCCACTCACGTTGCATCGATTCAGGTCTAGGGTTAAAACGGTTATCGATATATCGCGGCGACAAATCGCGCCCCAAATCGCACTGAAATCGCCGTTAGTTTTTTACACATACACGATTTGAAGATACAACGTGCGACAAAAAGTGCATCAAAAAGTGCGGCAAAAACTTGCACAAAAAAATCGCCTGTGTACAACGGGACTTACATGGTCGGACTTCTCATCTCGACTTCAACTTCGAGAACGGACGTTCACAGACTGCGTGGGCAGGCATTTCCTCGCCCCACTTCTCTCGTGGCTTGATTGCTTGCTTTTCCGAATGTCTTGCTACGCAGGCTAGTTCGTTTCATCCTGTTATTAATATAACAGTTTATTGCATTGTTACGTTGAATCACGACAGTGTAAAAGCGTCAAAAGGGTTCAATTTTCAGCTCGGATAACTGATTATTGTATTCACAGATTACATGGCCTGTTGGTCTAGTGGCATGATTCTCGCTTAGGGTGCGAGAGGTCCCGGGTTCGACTCGCGGACAGGCCCTTTCAAGTTGTTTCTTTTTTCTTCAAATGGCGATTATTCAGCTGATCGATGACCCCATTAAACACGAACATTCTTTGACCTCATCAGTTCCTCGCGAGACAAAATGTCATCGATCATTCTGATTGTTCTTAAAAGTTTTTCTGGTTTTTGAAATATACTGTTTAACATTACAGCCGTTTGTAGGTTTTAACAAACACTGGTTGTTTAATATCTGACGGTTCATTAAAGCCAGAGGCGCCGTAGCTCAGTTGGTTAGAGTTGGTTTGGAAATCCCATCGGTGCCTGGCACTGTTTTCTTTTTATCGTTTATTTGTCAGTCGTTAACTCCATTTTCCCCGCAAATAGTCAATGCTTTTATCGGCGGCTTTTTGCCTCAATCGTGGGCGAACTGACTGCCGCTGCATGAGATCTATGAGTTGTAAAAATATATTGTTTTTTCTTTTTATGTAATAAAACTAGATCTTTTTTACCAGATATCCTCGGTAGTATAGTGGTGAGTATCCCCGCCTGTCGTATCTCCGCCTGTCACGCGGGAGACGGGGATTCGATTCCCCGCCGGGGAGAAGAATACTTTTTTGGTAACTTCTTAGACACTAAATCAGTGAACATTACAGTCAGTGTACAGTATGGACACATAATCAAGGGACCCAGGGATGTCGTAGTTTGCTGCTTTTTGCGTCGACGAAGGAGACGCTTCCTAATCTTGTCGGCTAGGCGGAACGAATCAAGAAAAGTGTCGGTACCAAATCTGCGCCATCTTGAAACGTCACAATAGTATCCAGCATGCTTAGTATATCGCGTTGTCTAGGCGGAACGAATCGAGAAAAGTGTCGGTACCAAATCTGCGCCATCTTGAAACGTCACAATAGTATCCAGCATTTCCGGCGCGTGGAAATCAGGCACAATCCATTCAATTCTGGGGAGCTGAGTGCTCCGAAATGTCAAATGTAAATAACCTATTTGTCTTGATTTAGTTTCGGATATTTTCCCGATTTTGAAGTCGTACGGTACGGCTCAATATCTCAGTGTCTAAAAGTACACAGTGGAAATGGACGATTAGGTTCTTCTTCTTCAGACCAAGTTAGTTGTTGGGTCTCTTTGGAATCAAACAAGACGTTATTGGATTTTCCTCGCTTCTAGCACCGTTCGGGTATGATTTGAATGCTCTAACTTTATTTTTCTGTGGTTCTTTGCCTGATTTGGAAAGCTTTCACCTAAGTACCGACGTCGCTTCTTCGCGATGTTCTATGGAGCGATTCGTTGTATGTCTTGCCCGGCCGCGCCAGGCGAACGCCTGCCCATCTAAGAATTTAACTGAATCGTCCTTTGTCTCATTGCAAGGATTAATATTCGCTTGAGAGAGAGCAATGAAAATTTCTGGACTTCATTCAAAACAGATCAAAATAACTACTGCAGCTAATACTGTTCGCGTACGTGACCTACATGTAGCTTGACCTTGAGATCGCTTGCGCGTGTTATTATAAATAACGTGACAGCATTGAAAGCACACTACTTTCGAAGAAGAGAGAAAACAATGACAACTTTTGGGTTGATTTCACAGCAATCAGCCCCGGAGAAGAACCTTTGTCCATGCTCAGCTGATTAAACATGTGCTGAATGCAACTTCCAGACATTAAAATATCTACATTTATTTAGTCGGTAAAATCCTTGCGGATATCACACCAAGTACTGAGGCGCATCATTTCAGAATCGGAGAAATATAAACCGAAATGAAGTCAAGACAAATATACCATTTCTGTCGGAAAAATGTGAGATCTTTCGGAGTACACAGCACGGCAGAATTGAAGGATTTTCCACGGCGATAGCGTGAATTTATTTGACGTCGGTCCGACGTTTTTGCCTGCGTGACATATCTCATGACATAGCCCCTTTCAACAGTGGCTGAAACTGAGGTACTACGTAGGTCAAGACGAGGTGCTACGGTATATAAGAAGACGCACTATAATCTATGATTACTACTAGTTTATGTTAAAAAAAGATTTGATGCAATTTTTGTCGTGTTTTCCAATGCTTTTGACGCAAATGTAAACTAGCGGCGATTTTTTGTGCGATTTGCGTCAGGTCTAGGTTTCAAACATCTTCGAAGCCTCTGCGATATCGCTAGTTTAAACACACGATTTGAAGATACAGCGTACGCAGAAAAGTGCACAGTCAAAAAATCGCCAGTGCACAACGGGCCTTACATGGCCAGACTTCTCATTTTGATCTGATCGGTCGCCTTCATTTGGTTGCACTGTGATGCCCTTTTGGTATTTAAAACAATAGAATTTTGTCGTTTCCTATCCAAATTGCTTTTGAAATTTTGAATTTTGCTTTTGTGATGTTTTTCTCTGTTCTGGTTTTGCTGATCATGGTCGCCTTCAGTGGTCGTACATGTGATGCCCCCTCAGTCTTTCTTGTCCTGTTTTTCCTTGTATTTGTAATTCGACCGGTGTTTTCTTTTTAATTTCTTGGTGAGGCGGATTTCGACTCCCCGGCGAGTTTGGCGGGCCGGCCTTGTATGAGGGTGCCCCCTCACTTTTGGCGTTCTTTCCTTCTTTTCTTTTTCCCCTGTAGTGTATCCATTTGTCGTTTTCTTTCCCCCTGAAATCAACCGATGTTCGATAATAAAGTAATGTAATTAGTTTCTCTGTTACTTCTGTCATTACGACGTCGATGATTCATTGAATATGTATGTTTTTGCTTCTAACTCAATAAGTTGTGCAACTCAATCGGCTTATAAAATATATCCAGAAATAAGCAAAGCATTTATTGATTGAAGTAGAAACTACAGTATTTACCACAAACTCGTTTCTGGGGACGGGAAGAAGAGATACCCTGGGGACGAGGTTGTATTTATCATAGGCACATGGAGGTGAACATGTCAGGAACTTTTTAAATGGCGTGTAACGAGAGTTGAACTGTATAGAGAGCGGTGTATTGATTCCCTTTCAATGAATAATTTTATAAAGATCACAGAAAGAATTTCTAAAATTTCACCGCGTGAATACACAATGCACTCTTAAACTCTTAAACTCAATCTCTTACTTTAATATATATATATAAAGTACATTAATTTCTCATTTTAAGAATGCGAACTTTATTTTAGATAACTAACGCTGAATTTAAAACGTATCTTCTCACTTTAAGGTATCAGTTTTAAGAATAGTTGTCTTCTTAAAATAAACATGGAAAAACAAGAAAATGTTTCCTATTTTAAGATATTCAATTTAAGGATTTCAGTGTTCTTAAAATAAATAGTGTAATACAAGAAATTGTTTGTTATTTTTAAAAGACATGCCAAGCCATATTAATTAGCTTCAGAGAAAGATAATAGCACTGAAACAGTAAATTGCCCGAACTTGAAATCATCGACATTCTTGAACCTGAAGTAAATGAACGATGAACGATCGCCGCTCAGTGGAGTTATGTGGCTGTTGATCGCGCGCGTTTTCGTGACAACCTGCTTTGGTAGGTTTGCGGGGCTTCAAACCCACTGAAAGATGTGTCGAAGATTCGGTGGATGTAATTTACACAAATAAATACAGACATAAGAATACTACTTAATTGAGGATAAACTATTTCACATTGTATTTAATAATATATGAACGAACAACATGTACACGTGGACTCACCAGTGAAATTCAGTTCTCAAGTTTGTACACCGGGCAATATTAGCGGAGCACTCGCCTGGCCGAAGGCCCGGCTGCGCAGCCCCATACTCATAGAATCCATGCACGTCATTTTTCATGGTCATGGCTAGCGGAATGTTTCGCGGGCGCGTTGTGTGCCCGCCGTGTGCGGTACGCGCCGTACGCGTTGGGTTAGCTCGCGGGCGCGTACACCAATAGGGATGATATCTGTTTACAAACATTCTTTTTGTTATTCAAATGTGCCAGCCACTGAAACAAAAGAACCCTTTGTTTCGGCAGCCAATAAGGCTTTGGTTGGCACATTAATAACAATTGGTGACGTCATTGATATCTTCCCTATATGGCCGCCGTGACGTCATATGAAAATGCTCTATAGCCTAGTATTTAGTCCGAAGTGTCAGTTTGATGCTTATCCTGATCCCTCATGGGTGCACTTGAGACTGTGTAATATTTTGTTTTGGCACCGACAAAATTGGCAGTAACCATCCAAACCACAAGAGGTGTTTTACCACCAGCAATGAGCTAATTAACTACAGGGTATCTTAATAGACATTTCTCAAGCCCTTGATTTGTCGCATGGCCTGTTGGTCTAGTGGCATGATTCTCGCTTAGGGTGCGAGAGGTCCCGGGTTCGACTCCCGGACAGGCCCCGTGAAATACTTTTCTAAATCTCTTTGTTTATTTCATAAATCACAATCTTTTTTTTCTGGCACGATTCTTATGATTTGTAAAAATATTAATATCTGAGAAATAGAATAAAGAGAAAAGTATTTTCACATTGCAAGTTCGTATTAGCAGACCGAGCAAATTCCTACAAGTTTTGCTGTTTCCCTTTTCTTGAAATAGACAAATTCGGCTAACGCGTTGTTGTACCCAATTCAAACCTTTTGGGAATAGAACTCTTTGTTCGTCGTATTTCCATATCAATAAAGCATTGACATGGAAATTATATGGAAATATTGTGAACAAAGAATCTTATTCCCAGAAGGTTTGAATTGGGTACAACAATGCGTTAGCCGAATTTGTCTATATAACACTTTCACAACTGTAATTTTAAAATTACAGCACTTTAATCAAACATTAAGCATGTTAAAGGGGAAGTATCACGGGAATTTTGATGTTTTTTGGTCAAAGCCATTTAACAATACCTTTACTTGTTTACAAAATAATACTAAAACACCAAGAGAGTGAAATAAACCAATTCTTGAAAGAGAGACAGATTATGGTCTGTTCTAGCCCATTTGGAGACGAAAATGTGGTAACTTGAAAAACATTAGGCTAATTTTTTTCAACACGAGAATTTAGTTTTATCGACTGAGTCGATAAGGTAAATTGACCACCGTAAAAAGATTCAAATAGCTATTTGAATCTTTTTACGGTGGTCAATTTACCTTATCGACTCAGTCGATAAAACTAAATTCTCGTGTTTCATCCCCCCACCGACGCAGCACCACAGTTTCTCTAGAAACTAACCCCATTAATTTTTTTCAAGTTGCACTTCATTGAGACTCAGCCTGTCTATGACCAGAGCCACTAATCGACAGTTTTGATATATTTGGTGATAATTTATCACAGCACTGGAGCTTTATTTTTCGGTTTCTGATCATACAATAACATTTTTTGATTTTTAAAATGACACCAAATGCCGTGATACTTCCTCTTTAAATATAAGTATATTTCTTGCAGCCAGAGGCGCCGTAGCTCAGTTGGTTAGAGCGCCTGTCTAGTAAACAGGAGGTCATGGGTTCAAATCCCATCGGGGCCTACAATATTTTTCTTTTTTGCCGTGACTTGATTTTACTGACTTTACACAATTAATTGTGTTTGAACCCTTTCAGTTTCACCTCCATTTTTCCCACAAACAGTCGACACATTTATCGGCGGCTTTCAAGTCCGTCAATCGGGCAAAGATCTCATGGATATACTAACCAGACCGTGAAACAAAGACTAAACAATAGACTACACGGAAATAATAGATCACAAACAAAGACTATAACAATGGGGAATCATTGTGTGTATATCCATGAGATCTAAGCCGTCAATCGTATCATGATCCATGCGTGGGGAAATAACAGTAGGGGTGGCGAATGGTAAATCCGAAACTCGCCGAGACGCCGATACCCTTGTTTCAAAATCCGAGACCGCGACCGCAGCTACGTTATAAAATCCGAGCCCGAGACCCAATGCGGGAAAAATGCCTATCAAACAACAAACAAGGATGAAGAACGAGAATGCTTGACAAAAGTATCCGATACTCCAAAACCTTGAGGAAAAAAATCCGAGACTCCGAGACAGAAAAAGCACCAGCCAAACGAGACTTTGAGACTTAAAACAAAAACTGCCGAGATTTTTAGACCGGACCAAAATTTTCCGAGACCCACGATTTTGAAGGTACCATTCGCCACCCCTAACAGTACGCTGCATGAGTGCTATCAGTTGTAACATACTAGGTTTGTAACAAGCTAGATTTGTTGTTTACAGAAATCCTCTGTAGTATAGTGGTGAGTATCCCCGCCTGTCACGCGGAAGACCGGGGATCGATTCCCCGCCGAGGAGAATGCTTTTTTTGGGTATGAACACATATCCAGGGACCCAGGGATGTCGTGGTTTACTGCTCTTTTATTTATGGAAGGACAATTAAACATGCAATTTTTTATACAATTTATACGTGCTCTCCAATGCCATTTTCGACGCAAATGTATACTAGCGGTGACGTCTGTGCGATTTTAATTCCCATTAGCTGTAATTTCTCTTAAAATCGTCGCCACGTTGCATGTTGCATGTTCATGTTCGAAACCTCTGCGATATCGCGGCGACAATTCGCGCCCAAATCGTATTAAACTCGCCGCTAGTTTCCATACGCGATTTGAAGATTGCAACTAAAATAGCATCGAAAAGTGCGACGAAAATTGCACACAAAAATCGCCTGTGTAAACGGGCCTTAACATTGCCCGACCTCTCATCTCGACTTCAACTTCGAGAACGGACATTTATAGCCTGCGTGGGTAGGCATTTCCTCGCCCCACTTCTCTCATGGCTTGCTTTCTCGCTTTTCGGAATGCCAGACTATGCAGGCTAGTTCGTTTCATTTTGTTATTAACAGATTATCGCATTGTTACGTTGAATCACGATAGTGTAAGGGCGTCAAAAGGCTTCAATTTTTAGCTGGGATTTTACACTTTGGTTTTTACTACTCACCACTGAACTTATCCTGAGGTAATATTTTATCATAGCTCATGGAGGTAGGCGTTTAAGTTTCTTGAGTTCGTATTTATAATTATTAACTGATTATTGTTGCAGCACTTTAAACTTTATAAATATTATCTTGGCTGCAAGACGCGCGCCTGTTTAAAAGCACAGTCCAACACACAAACAGAGCTTGGTAAACCTGTGGTTAAACGTCAGCATGCGCGCGCGATTTCTAGCTCGCGGATTTGTTATTCGGTTGTATAATTCAGTGATTACATCATTTCTTTTTGTAAAATTTTAAATCAGGCAAAAATTCTCAACTGGAAAGAGATTTAAAGCGATTTTTTGTTTAAAGCAAACTATTTTGTACTTGTTTGTTCCGCATAGTAACTTGTTGAATTCGCCATTAGAATCAATTGATGTTCGATAATAAAAAAGCGAACTCCTTTGTTACTTCATTATGATTTCGATAATTGAACATGTTTTTGCTCCCGATTCTGTACAGTTGAACAACTCAGACACTCTATTTCCTATTACATGTATATATTTACTAAAAAAACAAAGCCATTTAAAGATTAAAGAAGAACTATCGCTAATGGAGGTAAGCATTTCTGGAACTTTTTGGCGTCCAGTTACGATATTTTGAAAAGATCAATTATAAATTCGTGCTAGTTTGGTCTTTTATTAACCAATTGCAAAGAAAACATACAAAATTAACTTAAATCCTTGTCCAGAGCGTAAAAAGACTAAAAATAGGTATATCATACAATTTTGTCACTTGTGAGTGTTTGCCTTTTTGAACAAAAATGATGCCGGGAAGTGAAAAAGCTGAGAATGACTGAAGAAAACTTGTTTTTAGGTGAGAGAGATTCCCATCTAGTGTCGAAACGCTGTCGATGAACTGTTTAAAAACATTCCTTCCCGAGAACTTAATCGGAGTTTGCTGGTTTTTGAACTAAATAGATAAAGACTATCCAGTAAAAGGGCTAAGAATTAACAATCCTTGTTCTTTTTTTTTTTTTTTTTTTCAGTTTTTAGTTGAGAAAGACGCCACCAGCAGTCCTTCACAAGATTCTATTTTAATATAATCTTGTGAAGGACTGCTGGTGGAACTACATGAGTATATTAAAAAAAGGGTGCTTGGAGCACAGGAAAAGCTAGAAAATGAGCTCAGTGAATTTTCGTTTCAGTCAGCTTCACACAGGGAGGTAATGATCTATTCAGTAACTAGCGGTTTTCAGGGCTGAATTTTTCTGGATAGCCTATTAATTTCGTTATTTTCAGGAAGAACGATACTAAACATTTTGCGACACTAAAATATTCTGAATCGTGTCAAAATTACTTTAAGAAACTACTTTTTTTACGACATCTCTAATATATATTTAGTCGGATTTAAATCACAGTTAGGGTAACTTGAAAATCGTTTGTTCCCTTGACAGCCAATAACAGTCTTGTTAACACACTAGAAGTGGTGTTTGCTATACAAGGCGTACCCCAATGATGACCGATAATGCATCATATATTGTTTTCTCCATGGCCCTGCAACATTCATCTACGTGCTCTCTAAAGATCCACACCCTAAAAACTAACGAGCAAAGTAACACACCCTCGGTCACTTGAAAATTAACCACCCCACCCCCAATCTCCGCATAAATCTGTCAAACCAGCTGGCTGTATGTCAGTGCGGAGTCTTATGTGTGATCCAATATCACAGTTTATCCTTATCGCATCCAATAATATTAATCTTTTTTTCTTTTTCTTTTTGTAATATTTATTCTATGTGGCAAATGTAAAATAAATAAATAATAAATAATAAGTTAGTATAAGGAAACTACTCCCACTACTAAGTTATATTTAGCAACAACAATTTACAACCACAACAGCCATTTTAATTTGGGGGTGTCCTCCCGGCAAGATTAGATAATTTATAATGACATTAACATTTGCTTACAGGTTGCCGCGAATTCAGAAACAGGAGTCACCTAACGATGACAGTTCAAATGGCAGTTTAAATGAAAGTACAGCTGAGGCAACTGTCGCCACTGAAGTTACCATGGAATCATCGACTGATTATGAGCCAAGCTCAACTTCGGACAACCCTGTTATGACGGATGCCACCCCTATTAGGATTTGTCAGTGCTTGTACAGACAGTTCTGTTTTGACGGATGCACACCATTAGGGTTGTCCACCTGTACAGACAGCCCTGTTATGACGGATGCCACGAGTACAGACAGTTCTGTTGTAACAAATGTTACACCTGATATGTTAAAACAGCCTGTAAAATGCTTGGTACCTTTAAAGGAGGACAGCTCCACTATCAAGAGCTCAAGTGACATTCCGACAATAGTCGAAGATTCTGTCAAACAAAGACCTTTTGGTTAGTAGCGCACTTTGTAACTCCTATTTTTACAGCCTTCTATACCTACATTGTGGGCTCCCTGTGGCTATACTAAAGAAAAAAATGGATAAAAAACAATGTTTACTGGGTGTATTTCTGTTCATACAGTGTACATTTTATTCAATTTTTTTACTGCATTGAATGGAACAATATTTCTAAATATTATACAATCAGAACGTAACGTAACGTGAAACAAAACAAAGCAAAGCAGCAGGAAAAGACTGGGTACTACAATGCGAACAACGTCGGGCTACTGCCCGTACTGCTGCAGACTTCATGCGATTTAATTACTGTTTTTCGAGAAATGGTCAGTTAATAGTCTTAATACGCCCTAACGCTTCTCAAGTAATCTATTACTATCGATTATGCTTGAAATGTTTCTAACGTTGGATTTGAAAGAATCCTTCTCATCCTCTACAAACAAACTGAACGTCTGTAGCACGTCAATGGCGTGGCACAGTTCTTGTTTAGAGGGGCGTTTCGGGGTTCAAGTTAGCGAGGGTTCGAGTTATTGGGAGTCGACTGTAATGACATAACATCGATCCTGGATAACTTTGTAATGTGTTCATTTAACAGATATTTAATTAAACGGTGTTACAGTACCAGTAAACATCTGAAGTACCAAAATAGAGATTATACTACAGTCAAACCCCTATTAGGTGGCCACCTATTAAGCGGCCACCCCCTGTTAAGCGGCCAGTTATCAAAGCCCGAATTTATTGTCAGTATAATACTGTAAATAAAACCCCTATTAAGCGACCACCCCTATTAAGCGACCGCGGCAACCTTTTAGCGGTCCCGATGAGGGTTTTCCTATTGTTTTTACCCCTATTAAGCGGTCACCAAAAATTTAATACACGTAGCTGGCATCATGTTATTAGCTGTAAAATACCACGCAAGCTGAAAATAAATTGGATCACGTTTGAGTTGAAACTGCTTGTTGTGGTTTTGTGTGGGACTCTTTTGATGTTCTTTTTAGCACACGAACTTCGAAATTACGAACTTGGATTTACAGTCCGAACACAAGTAGTATTACGTTCAACAGTCCTCCAACTGAGTTGTATTCAAATTAAGTGACGTTTATACCACGCATTATGCTAATTTCTGACGAACCCCTTTTAAGCGGCCAACCCCTATTAAGCAGCCACTTGCCAGTTCCCCAAGGGTGGCCGCTTAATAAGGGTTCGACTGTATTGCTAAAGATGACATTTGAAATACTATGGCGAACGGCTTGCTTGTGTGCACTGCTTCGTGTAAGAACGCATGAAATGGACTCCAGACTAGCTGCTCGCTGATTGGGCACAAAAATCTTTTGTATTTAATTTTTGTGCCCAATCAGGAACCAGCATTGGCGAGGCAGTTTGGAACTGGTCCGGTAAGACTTCGTCCCCAGGGGCTCCTTCTACCTCTTTACTTTTTCTCCTGCCAATTTTTTTTCGCCCATTCCTACTCTCCCTCATCCCACTAACTGCCCCGGGGTCTCAGTCCGAGGATGATATTGGGGTGACCTTGCAATAGACTGTCATTCAATGCATAAACATCAATTAATTCACATAAAGAGGAGAAGAAGAAGAAGAAGAAGAAGAAGAAGAAGAAGAAGAAGAAGAAGAAGAAGAAGAAGGAGGAGGAGGAGGAGGAGGAGGAGGAGGAGGAGGAGGACAAGCCTAACCACTGGAGCGGAGAGTCATTAGGCACTGGAGAGTCATTAGCCAATCAGATTCAAGGATTTAGGATACCGGCCCGCTGAGATGCTTCAGAAAAAATGATATGTAACATATATATATATATATATATATATATATATATATATATATATATATATATATATATATTGCCGTGGCAAAGAACCACAGTAACCACAGTTGACTGCGTCTAACCCACAACAGATGTTATACCACCAGCCGATCAGCTAAGTAACTACAGGATAACATTGAAATTTAGTAAAGATTGAGTGCTGAAAAAAATGTTACAAAGACAGTCAGACGTTTCAGGGATAACGCCTTCATCAGTGTTTGTGTTCTCACGCGACCTATAGGTTGTTTTAATAGTATTTCTCAAGCCTTTATTTTGTCACATGGTCTGTTGGTCTAGTGGCATGATTCTCGCTTAGGGTGCGAGAGGTCCCGTGTTCGACTCCCGGACAGGCCCCTTCCTAGATTTTTTGTCATCCCTTTATTTCTCTCATGGTGCAGTTATTCGTAAAGCGCACTTTTTTGGCACGATTCTTAATTTGTAAAGAATTAAATTTTTCAGAAAAAGTTGCAAGTCAGGAGCGTACTCATTGCTCTGACTGACAAACATTTAGCTGATGGCGCCATCAAATACGGACATTTATTGACTTCATCTCCTCGAGAGAGACAAAATGTCATCGATCGTTCTGACTGTTCAAGCAAGATGCGATTCTTTCCTTCGTAATAACTGATCGAGCAAAAACCTACAAGTTTTGCTGTTTTTTTTTTTAACATAACACTTTTACTACTGTAATATGACTGAACATTGCAGCAGTTTGTTCAGACATTCCACTTGTTAAATATCTCAAGTTATCTTGTAGCCAGTGGCGCCGTAGCTCAGTTGGTTAGAGCGCCTGTCTTGTAAACAGGAGGTCATGGGTTCGAATCCCATCGGTGCCTCAAATGTGTTTCACTTTTTTGTCGTGACCATTTGTCAGTTGTTAAAATGTTACTGACTTTACATAATTAATTGTGTTTGAACGGTTTTAGTTTCCCCTCCATTTTCCCCACAAATATTCGATACATTTATCGGCGGCTTTGCGTCAATCGTACCATGATGCATGCATGGGTGAAATAAATGTACGCTGCATGAGTGCTGTCAGTTGTAGCATACTGTTTTACTGTGAGGGTTTCACGGTTCTGCGCATGTCGAGCTATGACGTACCCATTGTTTAGACCAACTGGAAGCGAGTAGATAACTCTGGCGGGAAATTTGCCCGTGAAAATGTCGCAGTCATTCAGCTGATTGAATGAAAGATATATACATACCCATGTGCGCCATGAAAGCCACCAGAGCGTAGAGTAAATCCTTCGGGTCGAAGGTTTTATTCAGTGTTGGCCAGGAGCCTATTACTCCTGGTGTTGACTTTGTCGGTGTAATCCTTTGAAATTTTCTGTGAATTTTGGTCATTCTTCGCTTTGTTTGTACTAATTATAATATGTGACTATTGAAGCAAATGTAAGTGTTTTTTTTAATCGATAAAATTGGTAAGATAAGCGAAAAAAGCATTTTAATCTGTGCACATGCGCCGAACCGTAAAACTATCCCTTCAATGTTAACAATAAAGCTAGTTTTGCTCTAAACAGAAATCCTCGGTAGTACAGTGGTGAGTATCCCCGCCTGTCACGCGGAAACCGAGGTTCTATTCCCACCGCGGAGAGGGTTTTTTTTTGGTATCGACCTTACTATGAACACATTATCCAGGGACCCAAGGATATCGTGGTTCACTGCTCTTTTAATTATTAATGGCCAGCTAAACATGTTCTCCAATGCCATTTTTCAAACGCAAATGTAAACTAGCGGCGACTTCTGTGCATTGCATGAGGTTTCAAATGTGTTAATTCGAAACCTTTGCGATATCACGGCAACAAATCGCTCCCAAATCCCATTAAAATCGCCGCTATTATCGAAAAGTGCCAAAAGAAATTTTATCTACAAGTGCCACAAAAATTGCACAAATAAACGCCTGTGTAAATTGGCCTTTATAAATTTCACTTTGCCATCGCCGTTTCTTCTCTTCCAACCTTCCCTTACAAACATCAGACGCGTGAGCGCTTTATACTAATAAACCTTTACAAGGAAATGGAAAGTTGAAGAGACACTTTGTTAGAATAATAGTAGTTTCTTGGTGTTGTGGATGGCGTGATCACCAAATGACGGAAAA